>VDFB02057868.1:0-25138 GCA_007258455.2 Sequoia sempervirens
AAAGAATCTGGAACCCATATCCAAGATGAGGAGCTATTACAAAGCAAGGACACCGAGTTGGAAACTCTACACGAATAGCTCTCTATGGAAAACAAGAAAATTGAGGAGATGACGTAGGATGTCAGGTCAAGGGAAATGGAAATTTGTCCTCTAAAAAATCCTCCCAAACCCTTGCTCCTTAATTAGATCTCCTTCTAGGAGCCCAACAATTATATGTCTCCTATTGGGAGAAAGTCAAGAATTTAGTCTATCTCTTCAGTCAACACTTCAAATCATGGCAGAAGTGGCAAGTTTGAGTAGAGAGGCTCGTGGAACAATTGAAAAATTCCCATAGTTCATTGCGAAGAGGGTGCCCAAGGCGAAGAAGTTGCTAGATAAGTTGTACATAGTGGAGAATGAGGACCTGGTGAATGCAGGGATTGAAAATCGGAGGTCAACAACCAAGAAGGAAAAAGAATTCATCCATTGCCACACGACCATCCTCCATGCTAGCGATTGCTTAACAACACTGAATCAAACTATGAATAGTATGCAGATGAAATTCTCCCAACTGACTCAAATGGGCTTGTCCTCCCCATTTCTCTATGATGATTCGATGGACACAACAGAGCACATTGTAAAATATTTTTGAGAAGTAGTGGGATTTATCTGCTTTCCAGAATTTCAGTCAACCCCCCACTATTAAGGACATTGAAGGTGTCACCCATCAGATAGTGCGACTGCTCTTTTAGCATGAGTGTGGGACTGGGGTATTCATGGAGCTTCCCTTCATGGAAGTAATTGATCTACATGAGGTGAAAGATAATTTTTGTGCCATATCGATGCCATCTGAGGCCGACTAGATGCCTCTACAGAACATGCTCTCAAAGCTCTAACTCTGCTGCCCATTGAATAAGGGTCTAGTATTTGAACCATAAATTTTGGGTTCCCATTTTGTGGGGGAAATTCCCCTGGTAATCACCGAAAGCTATGGATTAAAAATTCTGGCCTGAGCTCCCTTCAGGTTGATAATATTATTTTGCTTAGCCCGGCCTGCACCTCATATGTTTGTATATCTTTGGGCCTTTTTTCAAGAATTTCACTCGCTTGCTTCATGTGTTTGTTGCATGCTCCTTGGAAATATTTCCTCCCTTGCTTCTCTACCAAGCCCCGCCATGACTCCACATGTCAACAATGCGGGCCTTTGTGAGCCCGCTCCTCTTTGCTTCTCTACCAAGCTCTGCCTGCGTGCCACGTAGCATCATTTTGTGGGAATCATTTGGCGTACCCCATAGTCAACGCTCAAGATGAAGACTCCTCTGCATGTCTTATTTGTGGGGAATTTCATTGTAGGAAGGGAAGAATGAACGACAAGCCATGTCCTATCGTCACGTGTCCTAACCAACTCTATGGGTGAGTGACATGTGTCTACATGGAATTTTGTTGCTCCTTCTTGGGACCATAGTCATCATTTGCAGAAGGACACATCTTGTTCAAAAGTGATTGCATTCTATGATTCAAAATCTTTTATGTTGCAATGGCCATGAGAAATCATTGCGACGAACATCATTGCTCATGCCAAGGAATCTTGTCTATTACTGGCTCTCAGGTGGTGGGATGATCCTCTATATATACTATTTCAACTTTGTGAAAATGAGTTTGGAGAATACACCAAAAAAATGTTGAAAGACACTAGGCCTTTGTATTATTTTGATTATTGTATTAAGACTCACAAGCTGTGTCATTTTTTTTTTGGCCTTCTCTTTCTTAGTTAGTTGGAAAAACATTATACTGTGCTATTATTGTACTGAGTAGTTTATTTGCAAAAATTCTATAATTTCAATATAAGTTCACTAATTCAAACCATGTCTCAGACTCTTCTTTTCAGTGAATGTGTATGGAAGTTATTTTATGTCATTTAATAGACTGCTTGGATTTTTCATCTATACTTTCTGTTATTTCCAGACATGCAGATTATTGAACGGGCTCTTAAATATCATCTTAAATTAAATATCATCTTAAAGAAATATTTTATGTGCCCATACTTAAGTCTTGGCACATTGCCTTAGATTAAACTTTATTTTTTCTATCTACTTCCTTTTCCCATTCCAAACCCCCAAATACAGAAGGAGCTAGCTTCTTTAAAAAATTGGAGGTCACTCAATTTAGCGCAATTGGTCCCCTCATTAACTGAGTTTCCCATAAGATTGTTGCTTGACATTTTTAGGCATCAACAAGTCCACATTGTGATGAATGAAGAAAAGGAGCGGAAAAGAACCAACAATCCACATCAAAGGCACTTTTGGAGGGACAATTGATTGCTAAAGTAAATTTAACTATTTTTGTCCTTGGCATATTCCATCCACAAGCAAGTAGTTGCATATGGCTTTTTGAAATGTAAATGAATGTCAAATGAAATATGACGTGTAAATGACCTGAAGCTTGTTGATCCCTTGTTTTATTAAATGGAATTTAGGGTCATTTGCATGGGATAATTGATCAATTTTGGAGAGTTTTGTAATACAGACGTAGAGAAATTAGGTTTAAGCCATTTTCTAGGTTGTTGAGTCTAGTATTTGTAAATTTAAAACAATTGTATGGCAATACTATCATTTTTTAATACAATGGCATACTTCTAAAGCTAGCGTTCTCCTTTTGTATATTTCACACTAGTTATGAATGAAATGAATCAAAGATATTTCAATTCATGTCCATTGTATTTCCTTTGGATGTTTATCTTCTGTTAGTGCTCTTATTCAAAAAATAAGTTAAAATGTTTTAATAGAGATAGAGACTTGTGTGGATGTATACAGGGTTTTGATAAGTATTATTAGGTAGGATTTTTGAGTTCAATAGTGTAATGCATCATTAAATTTGTTATGATAGAGGGAATGTTGTTATGATTTTTCATTTGTATTGGTTATGACTCCATGTCCTAGATTAAGGCATTAATCACTAAAGTTTTGTTTATGTTGCATCTTCGGGGTCTTTCACATACATAAACATTATAAATATTTAAATTCAATTTTGTTTGTTGTTGAAAATTTTCATGAAGTATCATGTTCTACTACTATGAAATGTTAAATTCTTAGAGATATCTCCAAACTTTTGCATTTCTATAATTGTCAAGCAACTATGTGTAGAACATATCTATTGTTTACAATGTTCAGGATAAATTGGCACAAGAGGTCTTGAGAACATTGTATGGGATCACCCTCTCAAGTTTTGCATAGCCCAAAGTGTAGAGGGAAAGTTATTTTAACTTTCACCTATTTGTTGGCCAATCTATGAAGATAATTGAATATTGGTAGTGGCAAAACCATAGATTATCTGTGAGATTTGGTTAGAAATTAAAAAAAACCAACAAGTTGGAGGTTTGTTTCTCTGAGTGTTACACCATTAATGCTTAGAGAACATCCTAGGTTTTGAGATTTGGGACCTACAAATTTGAGCACCAAAATATCCCACATTTTCTAAGACTTTCTTTCTACTATAATTCTTAAATTTTTTGATTCATCTATGACATGTTTTATGAAAAACGTAAATTTAACATCTCTCTTTATATTTTCTTGAGAAGATCCTTCTATGCTTATGATAAGACATTATATGTTGCTAGGTCTACAATCTCTAAAAAACTATTCTCCACTCAATCATCGATTTTGTGAATGAAATAATGTCATCTTAATGCTCTAATAATCATACTTATTTCCATTTACCTAAATATTTTGTGACTACATTAAACTATTGCTCATATTGTGTATTACAAATCAATTTTCTCTAGAAATTATAGTCCCTACTTCAATAATGATTTGTTAATTTTTTGTGATTGTGTCTTATTTTAATTATTTAACAAAATTCTTTGCTTTAATTATTAAATATATTGAATTCACTTGAAAAAACATTTAAAGACATTATTGAATGTTTGTAGAGCTCACTATACAAACTTCCATATCTTCATGATGGATCACAAAGTGTGGTCTGAAATGTTGATAGAAAAAAATTATGCAATCAAATCCAAAAATATTCAAACTAAAAAAATATGTTATTGCAAAAAATATATATATACAAAATACACATACATAAAAACATATAAAATTATTGTAACAAACCTTTAATTATTTTTCAATCGCATCTGGCTCATGTTCAACTACTATATGTAAATTTATATTTTCCAATGTATCTTTAGAACTTCATCTACAACTATAATCTTTGTAGTAAAAAATAAACAATTTATTTTCTTCATCAAACTAAAACATCTAAACTATTCTAAATTGATAATCTAATAACTTTTAAGCAAAATAAATATATTCTATATTGTAAAATACTCTTGTAAATTAAATGTACATTTCTTAATACACTGATGGTGAGGAGCAAGATAATATTTCTAACAATGCATCACCCGAAAGATGATAATTGTAGTGCATGATACATCATTACACAGGCTTATCGAGTCATCCTTTAAATTAACATCCCAAGCAAAATAACTTTGTACAGGGATGAGTCCGTATTCCTTTTCTCTAAGTGCTTGGTGTTATTCATAATAGAAACTATATTCAATTAAAGCATAAACCACACTTAAATCCTATGCAGCTCAAACAGCTTTTCCACTTATAAGATTTCACGTTCTCTTCTGGCTCATGAGAATCCATCTGCTTAACGAACATCAAAAAGTTCCAGGTTCCACAATCTCCAATGTACTGACATGCTTCAAAAGCTGTAAGAAAAATATTTGACTGTAATTTGAATTGATATAAAAATACATACAGTTAATTTTACAAACAAATTTGTAAATAATCACAATGTTTTAATTTACAAAGAAAGATTTTAAAGAAAAACACCATAAGATATTGATTTTTTTTTTTGGATTAGATTGTGTGATAGCTTTTCATCGAGATTTCAAATCACATTTAGTGATCCATCATTAGAATTAAAGTGCCTTTTGAACAAAAGACGATGGACCATGGAATGTGATCCAAAACGTTGATGAAAAACTATCACAATCTAATCCAGAAACAATTTTAATCAATTATATCATTGTGGGAATTTAAAATTTCTTTTGGATTAGATTGTGTGATAGTTTTTAAATCAAGATTTCATGTCACACTCTGTGATCCATCATCAAAATGATAGAGTGTTTCTTGTGAACAAAAGTCGATGGATCATGAAATGTGATCCAAAAGATTGATATCCAGAAACAATTTTAATCAATTACATAGATTGCGAAAATCTGTGATCTCTAACTATAAGATATGTCTACCTTGTGAGCTGTCAATTGCAGAGCATAGTCGAAAGCGTTGAGAATCAAGGCCAAGAAGAGGGAGATATCCTTGGCGAGCATAATACTTCAACGCATTTTCTACAACTCGTTCGATCGAATCATTTGCATTCACTACTAATTTCAGAATTACTGAGCTTCGCATCACATTCACTGTTATAAGCATTCGATTTCTAACCCTCTCTCCATCCTGCAAACAGAAAAGAGAAGAAGAATAATCTTAGATAGAATGAAATGTACTCTTTTAAGCGGTTAACTCTGGTACTGGTGAACCGGCTTACTTTCTCAAGCAGATTCATCTCATTGCTCAACATTAAAAAGTTCCTCGTTCCAACATCTCCAATACGTTGAGATGGATTCAGAGCTGCATAAAAAGATACAAACAACATTTCAATCTAAGCAAATATATGAAGGAAAAGAGCACCAAAATATTACGTAAGATAATGTACCTTGTGTGAAATCGATAGCAGGGTAGAGTGTAAAAAGTTTATTATCAAGGCCAAGAAGAGGGAAACGTCCTTGGCGAGCATAACATTTCAACACATTACCCACAACTTGTTCAACCGAGTCGTCCGCATTCACTACCAGTTTCAGAGCTCCTGTGCTTCTTAATAGCCGCACCGTTATAAGCAGCCTATTAGTGGCCCTCCCTCTGTCCTGAACAAAAAACAAATTAGTAATATTAGCCACAAATTTACCAGTTCAGCCCTAAGAGCAAGGTGGAACAAATTCAAAACCATATCAATTTGTGGATAGAGTTAAAACCTTTTTTCTCTTGAGATAAGCTTCCATAGGTTTCCTTGGTTGTCGTTGGTTTCCTATATTCTGGCCAACCTTCATTCTCAGATTATGAAAAGTAGTCGAAGGTTTCCTGAGTTTGAAATCCTTGTGATAATGTACGGTCCTTTTAAACTAGATGGACCCTCTGAGTTATGCGCATTGACAATGGAAAAGAGACGGGGGTCTCCATATTTTAAGTGTGTCATCTGGTAATGGTGTGTGCAACTGTGGCACTTGCAAAATTTTATTGTAACATGTTCCACTGAAACGCGCTGTTTCCATTCCCAAAAAGATGAAAGAGAGAGGCCTCCTATTGTAAAGGGATTTACATGAATATTCTTTAATCCTGTGTTGCATCCTTTCCACTAGTGAAAATTATGTCACTTCAAGGACGTTGCTGTACTTAAGAGTGTACTAGGTAATATTTAACTTCCCTCTAGCTCGGGCTGACATTTTCAAGCGAAAACTATATATTAAACCAATTCCATAGCCTTAAAATGGTTTAATATGTTTTATTTAATGCATGCTATTACTTTATATTATAATAAAAATAGTAAATCATCTCTTCCTCGTCAGAATTAAATTAAAAATAATGTATTATTCGGCTTTCTAAAATGTTAATATGGGATAGGAAAATGTCATGTAATTCCACAATGATTGTGAATGGTGAGAAATTGGGAAGTGGAGGTCTAAATAAAATCTATTATCTATGCTCAAATTTATTGGTTGATTTCCACAATCCATATCAATAATGTTGTAGATTTCTAGATTTGATTGTGTGCAAATTTTTGAGTCAACGTTTGGGATCACACTCTGTGATCCATCATTAGGACAAAGAGCTCAAGGAGATGTATAATTTTGAAAGTTCAATCCATATCAATAATGTTGTAGATTTATGGATTTGATTGTGTGCAACTTTTTGAGTCAACGTTTCGGATCACACTCTGTGATAGCAAGGCAAAGAGCTCAAGGAGATGTAGAAGTCATAAACTTTCAAAATTCTACATCTCCTTGAGCTCTTTGTCCTGATGATGGATCACGGAGTGTGATCCCAAATGTTGACTCAAAAATTTGCACACAATCAAATCTAAAAATCCACAACATTATTTATTGGTCAATTTTCTTCAAATTGAAGGAATTTCACAATTTTGAAAGTTTGTTATATAGTATTTGCAAGCATTCTATTTTACATAATGTGAATCTCCTAATCTTTGAACCAGCTTATAATAAATCGTGTAGACTTATAAGCTATTATTTTGATCCAATTTATAAGGTACATTATTGACATAATTTCATTCCCCCTTTCATATTTCACTGCATACATTGAATCACTTATATATATATATATATATATATATATATATATATATATATATATATATATATATATATATATATATATATATATATATATATATGGAACATCTAGAATTTATCTTTATATGTAAATTAATTTCACTATCCCCAGTAATTAAATAAATTGTTGAATTAATTAGACCATTTTTATTATCAATAATCAATTTTTTATTGGTATACTTTATCATTAGTTAATTAAATAAATCATTTTATTAAATTAAAATTAATGTCATCTTATCCAAAATTTGCATCATTTTTTCTTCCAATAAAAAAATCAGTTTTAACACCTATTTTAATGACATTTTTCAATTCATTTAATAAAAATTCTAAATGAAACTAATTTCAAATCTAACCATTAATTTTCTTAACCTAATCTTGTTCATTCATTTCTCAATCCAAAAAATGAAATCAAGTTTGGATTTCCATCCATTGCCTCTAGAGGATAAACACCCTCTATTATTTCACATGTGATTCTCACATATGTGTGAGATCTCTTGTCAAATCACACATCCACATATAATTCTCACGCGTGAGATCAATCACTTGTAACAATGATACATCCACATGATCCTTCTCACATATGTGTGAGAATTTTCAATCTACATCCTTTGTTTAAATTAAAATTTAATTTCAACCCCTAATTTCTCTCAATCCATATCTCATCTATTTGTACCTCTCTCAAATTTTCATTTATAAACTTTGCATTCCCTATATAAGATATTCAATCTTCACCATCTAATCCAAGATCAAATCTTGGACCTCAATTTTACTCATTCCAAATCTAGGCTATTCTTAAATATTTGCATCAATAAAAAACATTTGTAGGTATGTGTTGTTGTATTAAAGAGGGCATACCACTGCCAGCAATTCACATACGGAAAATTCACCACCATGATAAATTCATCACAAGTAAAATTTCACCGCCAGCAATTCACCGTTGCTGAAAATTAATTGCATTAATATTTTCCATGGCGGTGAATTGCTGGTGATGAATTTTACTTGAGGTGAATTTGTCATGACGGTGAATTTTCTTGGGTGAATTGTTGGTGGTGAATTTTCCTAGAGCTATTAAAGAGTAACCCAACACATCATAATAATAGCAACATGCCATTACTTGAAATAATTAAAAACAATTGTGTAAAACTTCTTTAAATTTACATCATTTCATATACCTTTCATTTATGCTCTAACCCAAAATAAAAATCACACATTACACTTCATACTTACACTTAATCATTTCTACACTTTTTTAACTATATATTATAATTATATAAAAATATAAGAATGGATCATTAATTTTCTATCTCCGTGATATTATAGCCTATTATATTTTGATTAAAATGAATAATTTGAAAGATGAAGTGAATCACTACATCTCTTTAGATATCACACATGTATCTATTCCTTAGTGGCAGACCACTTTGACAGCCCAACAGGTTGCAATTCCGTTCCATAAATGGGGAACGACTAAACTAAATTTTCTCATAATTTAACGAAAAGTGCTTAATTCTAGAGGGCATTAAAACAATGATAAAAAAACTTATAAAAAATACTGAATAAATTATAATTGCAAGTTTAGTTTAAATCCCATCTTCTCTCATCCTTGGAGACATGGCATTCCTCATAATTTAATTTACTCTTCACCGCCTTTCAATTGTTAAAATTTATAATGATATCTTGTTAAATCCGAGATTGCATTCTCTCCAATAAAATATAAGCTATGCCAATCAATGATATTGCCGTACTTTAAAGTGCATTTTCTAATACTTAACATTTCCAAATAACAGTTAATTATAAAATAATATTAAACTAATTTCAAATAATCATTGTCATTTCAAATATAAATTTAAAAAACATACACAATTTAATTTAAAAATTTGTTCTAATTTAATATTTCAATCAATATTAAATCAATTATTTTATTTGGTAATCTCGCCGATCGGATCACAAAAATAGACAGTTTTATTTTATTTTAGGTAACATCCGAATTGTTTGGTTTTAGGAAAAAACATGAGCGGTGGTCGTGCACAGGCCTGGAATTTGATGGTCTATTTGACCATTTTTTCAATTTTAGACCGTATATTACAGCTATAAAATTTATTAGACCGTATAGTTTGACTTGCTATATTTTTATTAAACCGTAAAAAAAATTATAAGAAAAATATAATATAGTATTTTAATTTATAATATATATCATTTTGTAATTTTTATTATAAAATGATAAATTAGTTTAGAATAGAATATAACTTTTTTGAATACTTTCTAATATGAATTTAAAAACTTTGACATTTTTATAATGGTTATCATTTTTTTATATTAATATATGTGATTTATAATATTATTATAAAAATATATATTAATTTAGAATCTTTTCAAAATAGAATATAATTATTTTTAACTTTTAATATATTTAACAAGATTTGTTTTTAATATAAACTTAGAAACTTTTGTTAATTGTTAATTATAACCACAGATTTTTATATTTATTACTAATAATTATCATTGTTTTCTGATTTTTCAAGATATTGCATTTATAAAAGATTTTATATAAAAATTCATAAATTAAACAATTTTTTACAGGCATTTAAATGACCAAACCGTCATAAAATTTTCATATGACAGGTAGGGGTGACCGTCAAATTCCAGGCCTGGTCGTGCAGCCATGATGTCTCCCTCACTACCGAAAGGCAGACTAAAAATTAAAAAATGAAGGTATTAACGGAAATGGAGAATGCCGTGTAATTCCAGAGTTGCACGATTGTGAATGATAGGGAAATTGGGAAGTGGAAGACTGAGTAGAAATAAATGTTTCATCTTTTCATGAAAAACGCTAATCCATAAGAGGAGTTTTTTAAATCGATTTAATCCAAATCTTATCTTTTGAAAAAGCAATCCTCTCTTTATTAAGGAATTAGTTTAAACAGTCCAAATCATACTACCTATCACCTTAGTTTTATAGCTGGGATAGTTGTGCCATATTCTACTCCCAACTATTCCATTTTACATTATGCGAATCTCAGCATTTTGTTATAATTTTTTATATTTTTTTATTGTGCATATTGTTGGAATTATTTTAATCTTCAGTGAGCACTTTTTCACCTACTCCCACGTAGATTTAAAAACTCTATTTTGAATCTGCAGCAATTAATTTGTTAATTAATTTTGAATTTAAAATGAAGTGCTCATTTTTTAGCTTGCTTTTCAAACAAAACAAAAAATAATGCAACTGTTGGTTTTTAGAGTTGAGTTTTTGGTATTTTGCGAAGTCAATTTTTGTATTGAGAAAGTGACCTTGTAGAAGCAAAAGGAATGTTGAGCACAAAACAAGGCAACAGGCAGTAGAAAGGAATATTAATCAAACGCAATAGTTTAACAACAGCAGCTTCAACACTGCAGTAAGCATCAGTTTAGGTGTGTGTGCAACACCATTCTATTGAGAAAAAGTCCAAATCTAATATGTATTGTTTTGTAATGTAAAATAGAGCATGTACTCTGTAATTTTGTAATTTTGGAAAGCAAATGAGGAATATATAAATTTAGTTTTTCTATGTGTCATTTTTTGCTGTCTCTATGCACTATATTTTGTTATTTTCCTATTATGTCATAGCACAACTTCGTTGTTTTGTATGGTTGCACCCCTACCTACCAACAAGTGGTATTAGAGCCTTGTTTTTCTGGGCAGTTAGTTTATTGTGGGTGTTTAGGAAAGCCCTAGGATTCTAGGCATTAATCTATTTTCTCAAATTTGAGAAAGAATGGCACAAGGTGAAAGCAAAGGTTGGCAGCAACCAGCAAATTTTGATGGACAGAACTATGATATTTGGGCTAAAAAAATGAAGACAATCTTAGTTGCAAATGACCTATGGAAGCTAGTCATAAATGGGTTAAATGATATCACAGACCCAACAACCTATGTAACCCTCTCTAATACACAAAAAAATCAGTTGAAAGAAAATCGTATGAAAGATGCAAAATCCCTCAGTTTGATTGAGGCGGCCTTGACTGAGGCTTTGTTTTCACGCATTGCAGCAAAAAACTATGCAAAACAAGCTTAGGAAATATTGCAAAACAGTTATAAAAAGGACTGATAAAGTGAGATTGGTGAAAGCTGCAATTGCTAAGAAGAGATTTTGAGACTTTGCAAATGAAGGATGATGATTCAATTTCAAAATTTTCACACTAAAGTTTCCACCTTGATAAATTAGCTAAGGATAAATGGAGAAGCAATGGAAAAACATAGGATTATTGAGAAAATCCTAAGAAGTTTTCCTACTAGATTTGATCATATAGTCATTGTCATTGAAGAGGCAAAGGATTTGTTTAAAATGGCTGTAGATGAGTTGATAGGTTTATTATAAACCAATGAGCGATGGTTGAAAAGATCTACTCCTTCCCTGGACCAAACTTTCAAAGCTCAGACCAATGAAAGAAGTTGAGGAAAAGGAAGAAATAGTAAAGGTAGAGGTCAAAGAGGCTGAGGAAGAAGCAATTCTAGAAGAGGGGATTCAAACAACACAAAGGAGCCGAGCAACTCACATCTAGCAAACCAGAATCAAAAGAAGAACACCAGTTCAAATCAGAGGTATGACAAGAGCAATGTCCAATGTTATTATTGTCACAAGTATGGACATTATGCTAGTGAGTGTAGAAAGAAGAAATGTGACCATGGGAGTCAAAACGCTAATGCAGCAAATGAAAACAAGGTTTGAAAATGAAAAACAGTTAAATGTGTTTATATTTTGCAACCTTGTTGAGCGCAACAGTGATGAAGTTTGGTATTTAGACAATGGATGCAACAACCACATGAGTGGTAATAAGAACTTTTTTTCCTTCATAGACAACAACATAAAAACATAAATCAAAATGGGAAACAATGACAAGGTTCTTATCATAGGAAAAGGTGTAGTCAAGATTTAAACCAAGAATGATGAGAGACAACAAATCTAGGGTGTATATTATGCCCCCGACATAAAGCATAATCTATTGAGCATTGGGAAAATGGTCCAAAATGGTTATAGAATTTTGATGGAGAATGGAGAGTGTAAGAAAGTAATGGCGGCTATGCAGATGACATGAGACAAAATGTTTCCTCTAAGGATGCACATAGTGTCTAGGGCGTTCATAGCAGAAGGATAGCAACAAAAATGTTCTCCAGCGCTGATAGTAGAAGAACAACAGTTGACAATTCAACAACAGTCTGCATTCAGAACAATGATCAAAGACCCATCCAAAATTTGGCATTTAAGGTATGTGCACTTAAGATTTTCTAGTTTAAGTTTATTGTCTAGGAAAGGAATGGTTAAAGGTTTACCATCTATTGTAGAACCCAATGGAAAATGTGAAGCATGTATTTTAGGAAAGCAGCATAGAAATTCATTTCAATCAGGATCTTTTAAAAGAGCAAAAACACCTCTTGAATTAGTGCATTTAGATTTGTGTGGACCCATGAAAACCCCCACCTTAGTTAGAAATACTTATTTCATGACCTTCATAGATGATTACAACAGAAAAATTTGGGTCTATTTTGAGAAAAACAAATTGGAAGCCTTTGAGAAATTTAAATGGTTTTAGGTAGCAGTTAAAAAGGAGAGTGGTCACTATATCAAAACCCTAAGAACAAATAGAGGGGGAGAGTACATCTCCAAAGAATCTATATTTTTTTGTAGGAATGAGGGCATCCATAAACAATTTAGAACTAGGTATGCCCCACAACAAAATGGAGTGGTTTAAAGGAAGAAAGACCATTTAAGACATGGCAGCAAGTATGTTAAAAGAAAAAGGGTTGTCACACATATTTTGGGGTGAAGTTGTAGCAACAATTGTTTACATATTGAATAGGTGTCTCACAAAGGTTGTCTGTGATAGGATTCTACAAGAAGCATAGACAAGCATCAAATGGAGTGTTGAACACTTAAGAATCTTTGGGTGTGTGGCATATGCATTTGTGCCAAAAGAAAAGAGGCAGAAATTTGATGATAAAGGTGAAAAATACATTTTCATAAGCTATAGTGAAGAGTCAAAAGCCTACAAGTTGTACAATCCCATCACCAAGAAGGTAGTGATCAATAGGGACATTGTGTTCATTGAGAATGAAGCATGGGATGGAACGATGGACAACACCAAGGGTATTTTAGTCACAATACCCTTTAATGATGAAGAAGCTCTAGAAGACAACAATCATGAAGGAGCTGCATAAAACAATAGTTCAGGGAGAAAATACCTCAAAGCTTTGGAAAATAGTAACTATGGAGGTACTCAACAAAACAACTCTGGTAGTGTCCAATAGAACAACATCTCTGGAGAGAGACAACAAAGTAATAGCTCCAGAGTACAACAAAGTAGTAGCTCTAATAGTCAACAGTACAATAACTCTAAAGGTCAAGAAGCAGTAGCTCAGAAGCTAATTCAGACTCTTACACTTGCATCATTGATGCCACAAAAGACAAAAAGTGTGAGGGAGATTTATGGTAGCACTAGGTATGTTGATTTTAATAGGAACTTGGATTTTGCACTATTCTCCTATAGTGATCCTATAGAAGAGAAGTGGTGTAAGGCCATGGATGAAGAGTTGGAGGTTATAAAGAAGAACCAAACATGGGAGTTGACCAATTTACCCAAAAATAAACAAGTGATTGGAATGAAGTGGGTCTACAAGACCAAGTTTGCAGCTAAAGGTAAAACAAAAAGACACAAAGCAAGGCTAGTTGTGAAAGGGTACAAGCAGCAACCCAGAATAGACTATAATGCACCAATTGCAAGGCTGGAAACAGTTTGGGCAGTCATAGCAATTGCATCCCAACATCATTGGAAAGTGTTTCAAATGGATGTGAAGTCAACCTTCTTGAATGGAGTGTTGAAAAAAGACGTGTATGTGGAACAGTCGCCTGGCTATGAAGTCCCAGGGAAAGAGGACAATGTAAATAGGCTCTGAAAAACTCTTTATGGGCTGAAACAAGCACCTCAGACATGGTATAGTAGAATAGATTCCTATTTGTTGAACAATGGGTTTAGCAAATGTAGCAGTGAACCCACATTGTACATTAAAGTAGTTCAAGGTGATATTTTAATTGTTGTTTTGTATGTAGATGATCTAATTTTTACTAGAAATGGTGACAGTTTCATTGTTGATTTCAAAGAGGTGATGAAGAATGAGTTTGAGATGACAAACTTAGGTCCTGAAATTTTTTTTTGGCATTGAAGTTCAACAAATAGAGCATGGCATATTCATTTTACAAACTAACTATGCCAAACAAATTTTGAGGTTTAAAATGCAAAAAAACATAATTGCACCAACACCAACAACAAGTTTGAAATTGAGCAAAGAAGACAACAACAATGATATGAACCCAACCCTTTACAAAAGTATGGCTAGAAGTTTGATATATTTCACATCAACTAGGCCTAATTTAATGTATGTAGTAAGCTTAATTTCTAGGTTCACAGAGAAACCTAAGGACACACATTGGCAAGCAAGAAAGAGGATTTTAAGTTATGTCAATGGAACAACAAGTTATGGCATCATGTATGGTGCATCTAGTGAGTTTAAGCTAGTTGGTTTCATGGATAGTGATTGGGAAGCAAATGTAGATGATAGGAAGAGCACATCAGAACATGTGTTCCACATGGGATCAAGTGCAATCTCATAGGCATCCAAGAAGTAGCCTATTGTCTCTCTCAGTACACAAGAAGCTGAGTATATTGCAGCAAATACAACAACATATCAGGCTATTTGGTTGAGAATGATAGTTTCAAATTTGAAGGAACAACAAGAAGACAACATAGTCATACATGTGACAATGTGTCCTCAATAACCCTGACAAAGAATCCAGTGTTCCATGGACGCTGGAAGCATATTGAGATCCAATATCATTTCATAAAGGAGTTGGTAGAACAAGATGAGATTGAATTGGAGTATTGCAAATCAGAATAGCAGCTTGATGATATCTTCACCAAGGCATTACCAAAAGATAGTTTTGAATGCCCAAGAGATAGGCTTGGCATTGTGGACAACTTCGAAGATTAGCTCTGAAAGGAAACTGGAGATTGATACCTGACTTGAGATGAAGGGGGAGTGTTGGAATTATTTTAATCTTCAATCAACACTTTCTCACCTACCCCCACATAGACTTGAAAACTCTATTTTGAATCTACAACAATTAATATGTTAAGTAATTTTGAATTTGAAATGAAGTGCTCATTTTTTAGCTTGCTTTTCAAACAAAACAAAAAGGAATGCAACAATTGGTTTTTAGAGTTGAGTTTTTAGTATTTTGTGAAGTCAATTTTTTGTATTAAGAAAGTGACCCTGCAATAGCAGAAGGAATGTTCACCACAAAACAAAGAGACAGCAGACAGTAGAAGGGAATATTTATCAGATGCAGCAGTTTAACAGTAGCAGCTTCATCACTACAGTAAGCAACAATTTAGGTGTGTGTGCAACACCATTGTGTTAGAAAAAGTTCAAATTTAATATGTATTGTTTTGTAGTATAAAACAGAGCATGTACTCTATAATTTTGTAATTTTGGAAAGCAAATGAGGAATATATAAATTTGGTTTTTCTATGTGTCATTTTTTGTTGTCTTTGCGCACTCTATTTTGTTATTTTCCTGTTTTGTCCTTTATTTTGTCATAGCACAACATATGTGTTTTGTATTGTTGCACCCTGCCTACCAACACATATTACATTTTTTGAGGTGTGTACTATGCAAAGGTTGTTCAGGATTTTATTTGAGGGAGTCACTTGCAGTGTTAATGTTTTCGATCGCTTGCTTTGAATTGAAGAGAAAAAATATTGGGTAAAATTAGGTATCGAAACAACTTTGTTGTGAGATACCATAGATCAACCTTCTATTTTTACTTATTTCCCCCATTAAAACAATATCTAAAAAATTTCCATATGGTGGTTTGATAGGTAAATCCATTGCAGAATTCAAAACATAATTAGAACACTAAAGCTAAGTGCACTTCTCTTCTTATTCACTTTTCTGCATATGTTGGTTTCTAAAAGACCGTGCCACCATGCCAAACTTTGGAAACCCAAAATTTAACTACAAAAATATGGATTTTGCATCTAGATAAAATATTATAAGCTTTTCTTTCTCCTTAGTTTTAGTATATGATTTAAATGTTAGAGAGAATATTTATGATGTATAAATGTGTTTTTATTTAATTGTGTAGGTTTTTTTCTCAATCAATATTTTAGATCACATTCTATAATTCATCTTCACTAACAAGTAAGCAATGTGAAATCAAGTAATTATAAATATTACTAACATATATATCTTTTATAATCTATATAATATATGCTGAGAGATATCATTTTGGAGGCATTTTTCTTTTTAATTCGAAAAAACCAAAAAACACAAAATCCAAAAAAAAAAGTGATATCTCTCAACGTATATTATATAGATTATATATAATATATATATATATATGCTAGTTTACAATTGATAATATTATTTTAAAATATTACTAAAGTTATATTATTATTAATGTTACTATTATATTATTATTTATTTAATATAAGTATTGTACTATTATAATTACTAAAATATTATTATATTTTCAATTTAATTACATTATTATTAATATTTAAAATCAGTACTATTCGATTATTAATATGTCATTATAAATATATATAATATTTTTATTTATTCATAATACACAACCACAGTTGCATGATTTATATTAATTGCCAAAAAATTTATACATAGCATGAAGAGCCTGTAGTCTCAGGGCATAGCAGTAATACATAATTTACATCCCATATTCAAAAAACAATGACCAAGACAGCCTCAATCGAAACCCAAAATATGAACAAAACTTGATAAAACATGACAAACCATGACATCCCATCACAGATTCAATCGGTTTCATCATAGAAGTCATCTGTCTCCACCATAGTAGAAAAGTTCCTTGCCCACCGAATTCCATTAGCGTCCACTTATAAATCAAGTCACTGGCGATGGAAGTTGACCCCCATTCTAGTCCAGCGCCTATGATGGGCAAGTCCATGGGCATTCATTTGCATGAGAAACGGTTGTCGCTTCACGTTCACGCCTTGGTGTAGTGGTCAATCAATGTCATCCGGCCATGGAATTCCAATACTCAGTTCTGCCACAGTTACAATATCCAAATCGTCCTTGAGTATGGTTGTCTTGAATACCTTCCTTAACAGCAACAAACACTGCACCTTCATGGTACCCTCTTGGTGCTTCTCAACCTTACCAAGGTCTACATTTTTTCGTTGTGCGTCAAAAATGGCCCCCGTCCAATCCTAAATAGGTCGTTCAATAATTTTGCATGATTTTTCCACCTTGTGCTTCATCAACCTAGAGCGTGGTAGGCCAAATGTATGTATCGTCTAATGCTAGTATCATTACATACTACTTATGGCGATAGGACTTGTTAATCTCATTACAGATAGGTGTAATCTCAGATCATGGTACGATTGAACCAACTTACATCCTCATCTGTCGTCACACATTTCCTCGAAATCTAAGTGTGTGTTGTTATTAATGTTCATGCCATCGGGCTGTTGTATGCTCAGAGAAGTACCAAATTGGGGGTGTCGTCATCTCAACATTCTCAGCGAGTAAGCCCATGTGCTTGATCTATCCAATCCAGACATACACATTTGAGCCCCTTTGGCACATGGGAAATAAATATATATAATATTAAACTATTATTATTATTAAAATTATCTTATAATTATTAGAAAGTAAATATTCATTTTTTTAATCATTTTATTATTAGGTTTATGGTTAGTGTTAGGGTTAGGGTTAGGGTTAGGGTTAGGGTTAGATTCAGGGTTATAATTATGGTGATTAATGAAAGATAAATATTTAATAATACAAGTGTCACAATTAGGGTTACAATTATAGTTTATGGTTAGGGTTAGGGTTAGGTGAGGTTTACAATTATGGCTTATGGTTTAAAGTTATATGTAAGATTATTTTATAGAGTTGGGGATACGATTATGGGTTATTTTTGGATTTGTGTTATGGTTGGGGTTAGGATTAGGGTAAGGATTAGGTTTAGGAGTAAGCTGAGTTAGGGTTAGGGATAGGGGTAGGGTAAGGTTTGATATTATATTTATGGTTAGGGTTAAGGTTTATGGTAATCTCTAAATTTAAGTTTAAGTCACAATTGGTTTTTTTCCCACAAGAGATAATTATAGTTTATTTTATGCCATTCAATATGGTACAACCAACTATGACTTAATCCTGAATTTAGACCTTTTCTTGAAACCTAACATCCTAACCCTAACAGAAATACTAACCTAAGCCTAATTTTATATATCTTAACCCTAACCCATATTTTATTTCTCATAACCCTAACTTTAACCCTAACCATAAGAATAATTGTAATCACAATAGTATTCATAATTGTAAACCTAACCTTAAACCTTAAACCATAAACCATAAACCATAATGGTAACCCTAAATTTTCCCTAACCCTAACCATAAACCATAATGTTAACCATAACCATAACCATAACCATAACCATAACCAAATACCTAATTTTAAACCTTACCCTAACCCTAACATTAACCATATTCATAATCCTAACCCTGATTTTATTTATCTTAACCCTAACCCTTATTATATTTCCCATAACCCTAAATTTAACCTTAAGCCTAACCATAATCATAATCATATGTAGCAATAATCATAACTTTAAACCTAACCTTGAACATTGAACCATAAGCCATAATGGTAATCCTAAACTTTCCCTAACCCTAACCATAAACCATAATCCTAACCCTAACCCTAACTTAACCCTAACCCTAATCGTAACCCTATTCCTAACTCTAACCCTAACCTTAAACCTAAACCTAACCCTAAATCTATATCCCATAACCTTAACTATAACCCCAACCTTAACCTAACCAAATCCCTAACCTTAATCCAAAATCCTAACCCTAATCCCAATTATAATCATAACTCTAAACCTAACCCTAAACCATAAACCCTAATTGTAACCCTAAACTAACCCTAAGTTAACCTAAACCCTAACCCTAATAAGAATCCCAAATATAATCATAACTCTAAACCTAACCCTAAACCATAAACCCTAAACTAACCCTAAATTTAACCTGAGCCATATCCCTAATCATAATCCTAATCATAACCCTAAATTGTAACCCTAATTCCAACTCTAACCTTGACCATAATCCCAACCCTAACACAAAAATAAACCCTAACTCAACCCTAACCTAACCCTAACCCTAATCCTAACCAAAAACCTAATCATGGGCAGGTGCAAAAAGATGGGTGGCCAAATTATGGCCAAAATTTCAAAAATAATTTGAAAGGCTATAACACAAGCGCGTTATAAAGAGCTCACGTTATGGCTTGGTGTGACCAAGCCTAAGGCTCAATTACATTGAGCCTATAATGTGCTCGCATTATAACACGAGCACGTTATAGCTTATTGAAAAAAAAAAAACCACATCATTTCATTTACACTATGTTTTTTGTTGCATGTAGCCAACAAACCCTGCATTTCTATGCTCACATTTTGGAACGAGAAAAAGTTGCAATTTCTTCATCAAATTGTTGCAATTTCATTGGCAGGATGTCGCCACGTCGACGAGGAGGTCAAATAAGTAAGCATTGTTTATTTATTTTTATGAATTTGTTGTTAAATAGTTAATTTTAGGTTTTTTTTTTATATTCATTTCTTTAATTTGTAGATATTAATCAACCTCAAAACCCTCCTCAAAATACTCAACAACCACAGCAACAAACACATGATCAAAATCCTCAACAACCACAACAACAAACTCCTCCAATTCCTCAACATCCTCCTGGTACTCAACAAAAAATAGATTGAGGAGTTAATCACAAGGTTGAATGATCCTATAAGTTTAACCGTGGAAAGAAAAACACTTGCAAGCTCACTTAAAGACATGTTAACAATTGTAGATGCAATCAACATACAATTAAGTGGTTGGGCAGATAGGAGGTAGGCGTGGAGGAATTTTTATGTAGATAAATTATCATATAAAGTAAAAGATGAAAAAAATATAAAATATGATTTTTGCTCACTATTCACTGGCTCACACACAAATCAAAATCTTGACCTTAAAGCCAAGATGTTTCCTATCCATTCTAGTGCCCCCACCAAGGGATTAGGAACAATTTTTAGGATAGGTGGTACATGGTTTTTGACCATCCACCATGAAAAAATTGCAAAGTCCCCCAATATTTCTTGAGGAAACTCTATTGTGAGTTCATCCTAAACAAAATTTCTTGAGGAAACTCTACTGTGAGTTCATCCTAAACAAAATCCCCAACTATTTTGATATGAGGGACTTTCATGGGGAGAGGTGGAGGGTTGGTGCAGGATAGACCAAGTGCATGACAAGATCCTCAGCAACAAGGGAGACGAGCTCTCGCTAGGTCGGCTAGTGAGAATGTCATTATCCCTTCCATCGCGAAGGAGAGTGTTGGGGTGGACACTTTGCAATCTATTAGATCTTTGATCCAAAGTATCATCCAACATGCCAATCCTATAGTACACCATCCAGGGGAGACTTTGAGGGATAGGCTTCCACCCCATTCTTGTCAAGTTTGTGGGTCGACTTGTACATATGACCCAATAGATACTCAGGAGGCTAGTGCACAGGATACATTTGCAGCTACGGAGATGGCAATGGAAAATGGCATTTTGAATGAGGCTTTGGGCATCAATACTCAGGTAAATGTTAGCATGTTCATTGAATTTAATTTATTAAATTTCATTTTTGAAATACAAGATTAACTAATTTAGTTTAATGATTTTAATAAAATTTTAGGGTCACAGTGTTGATACTGGACACACCAGCCCTCCACCTATTTATTACTCCACTACATCTACTGCTGGGGTATGTAACTAGTAAAAAATTATAAATATTACATGTGAATAACATTTTTATATGAATGGTATTCTAATATCATATTTTGGATGTTGAATAAGCTAATATTGTAGGTTTCATAAGAACACCTCTTAGTGCTAGTGGAGTTGTAAAAACTTCACGTAGGTAATAGAATAAAGAGTTTAACTAAGGAATTGTACTTAATAGATTTGTGTAGCTATATTCATATTGTTGATTGCATTGCATTGCACATCTTTCAAACTCAAAGCATTACTTCGCATTGCATAACTAATAACTAGATGTTGATAGATGACAAAATTTCAATTACAATATAGTTGTTTAGAAAGTCAACATAAGCAGTGATGCAATTACTTCACATAGCATAAGTAATAAATAGGAGCAGCTGCCAACTGCATTTGCTTGTCATGGAATTCCATTTGACCACTTTTTATTGAGGCATTTCATCAAACAATTCACTTCCTTGTCTATGTTATCGATGCTTGGAAAAAATCTATGAAAGAATAAGTGTAAGCAATATCATAGGCAATGCAATGAGTTGTTTGAAAAAATGCCTCAAAGAAATGTGGTTTTATGGTGATGTCCATCACCATGAGACCCAATTTCTTTGAGGCATTTTTTCAAACAGCTCACCTCCTTTTCTATGCTACCACATTTTCCATACATGTCTACCAAAGCATTTTATCAAACTGCTCACTTCCTTGTTGTAATGGCTAAAAGCCTAAAATAGGTGCTTTCCAACAAACTATGGATGCTTGGAAAAAATCTATCAAAGCATAATAGTAAGCAATAGCATAGATAAGGCAGTGAGTAGTTTGAAAAAATGCGTTGAACAAATGTGGTCTCATGGTGATGGAATGCAATTCCTCACCATGAGACCACATTTCTATGAGACATTTTTTTAAACAACTCACCATCTTTATTATGCTACCACATTTTCCATATATGTCTACCAAATCATTTTTATCAAATGGATGATTGGAAACAATCTATCAAAGCATAATAGTAAGCAATAGCATAGACAAGGTGGTGAGTAGTTTGAAAAAATGCCTCGAAGAAATGTGGTCTCATGGTGATGGAATGCCATTCCATCACCATGAGACCACATTTCTTCGAGGAATTTTTCAAACTACTGTCACATCTCAGAATCTGATGTTGTTTTCTCTTGGTTTTGTTTGGATTTGTTATATGAACTAATGTGTGTGGTAGAATAATAATAAATACTATGGTGCTTTGGTGTGAAGAAATATGAAAGTGTTTACTTTAACAATTGTTAAGTAATGAATGTGTTTTACTTTGAGGATGAAACAAAATAGAATAGAATAGAAATACTTGAATTAAAAGTATTATATTATTTTGATTTATATCTTTATGGGATACTAATTTAGTTTATTTTTGTGTGCCTGAGTGCACTTGAGATGTAGGTGGTCGAAGACCAAGGGTGTGATTAAGGCGAGGAGGTTAGCTTCTTGATAGGGTAAAACAGGACGTCCTCTTGATCACACACACAAGCACTTAGATACATATAGATTGCATTTAGGAATGTCAAATTTTAGTGTGTTTGTTTTGAATTATTTGCAAATCAAATAATAATTAGTTAAATTAAATAAATAATGAAATGAAAGCATGATAAATTAAAGGAATTAAATTTAATTATAAAATTAACTATTGATGTTGGTTTTACCGTGCTGAAATCTAAGTGAGTATCCTATTTTCTTTAACTTGTGTTAAATTCTTGTGATAATAAAATTAAATGATAATTAGATAATATTTATTTAAATATTAGATATATATATTTACTTTTAATTGAGTAATTGAGTAGGTATTTTTGAAATCTTTATCATTTGTGCAACGGTAATTGTGGATTATTTTTACATCTTTTAATTATGAATATGAAGTGTAAAACACAAAGTTATATATTTTTATTTTCATTTTTAAAGTCCACTTCAAGATTAGGGTTGAAAATGGAAAAAGAAAACATTATTAAAAGGGAAAGAACTTCTCGAGAGAGGCAACGGTTCTTGAAATCATTCTTGAAAATAAGCTCTACAATTTTTCTCTAATGGCTGCCAAGAAAATGCTCAATTTATCAAAATTAGAGGTTTTAGAATGAATCTTTAGGAAATAGTAGGAAAATGAAGAATTAGTGAAGCTACATGAAAGGAGAGAAGAAGAAGAATTTTTTCAGAAAACCAGTTCAAGAATAGGCAAAGAGAAGAATTTTCTGGAGAGCAACTATAGCTGGAAGCGAAATATCCAGGTTTTCAATTATCTTTTCATGAATCTTGTTCGAAAAATGATAATACTGTTGTTGGAATTTGAATACTAAGTGCTTGAAATTGTTTGTAAAACTGTGAAAATTGGGAAAATCTTCCATTCTTTTGTATGCATTGAAACAAATTGCATAATTTCTTCATTTTCAGATTGGGGCTTCTCTTCTTTGCAAACTGTCTCAAAGAAATGTGGTCTCATGGTTATGGAATGTCATTCCATCACCATGAGACCACATTTCTTTGAGGCATTTTTTCAAACATCTCACCATGTTTTATATGCTACCACATTTTCAATGCATGTCTACCAAAGCATTTTATCAAACTACTCACTTTCTTGTTGCTATGGCTAAAAGCCTAAAAATGGTGTTTTCCAACAAACTATGGATGCTTGGAAAAAATCTATCAAAGCATAATAGTAAGCAATAGCATAGACAAGGCAGTGAGTAGTTTGAAAAAATGCCTCGAAGAAATGTGGTCTCATGGTGATGGAATGCCATTCCATCACCATGACACCACATTTCTTTGAGGCATTTTTTCAAACAACTCACCGCCTTTTCTATGCTACCACATTTTCCATACATGTCTACCAAATAATTTTATCAAACTACTCACTTCCTTGTTGCTATGACTAAAATCCTAAAAAAGGTGCTTTCCAACAAATGATGGGTGCTTGGAAAAAATCTATCAAAGCATAATAGTAAGCAATAGCACAAACAAGGTAGTGAGTATTTTGAAAAAATGCCTCAAAGAAATGTGGTCTCATGGTGATGGAATGCCATTCCATAACCATGAAACCACATTTCTTTGAGGCATTTTTTCAAGCAACTCACTGCTTGAAGATTACTTGCCAAAAAATGTATAGTTGGACATTTTTACGCTCAGAATGATGTATTGGCCAGACTAAGGGTATTCGGGATGAAGTCTTAGTGAACTCATAGTGTCTTACCGATTGGCAATAAAGATATACATATCGGTAAGACTAAAGTCCATTGGAGTAATGTCTCATCGAGCGCGTCGGGTCTTGCCGACAAAGCGAAAGAGTTCTATCAAGGATTATCGAGGTAATCTTATACAGTCTTGCCGACCCGTTTTATAACGCTGAAGTGTTTCATCGGTGAGAAAATGATCATGTCCCAACGACAAGAATGTATCATGGCTACTTTCAGTAAAACAAAGTATAGTCCGTGGGACATCTCCTTGACTCTGAAGGGTCACAGTGAATCAAACATAAAAAGAGAGCACATCTCGGTGAGACATAGGCGATCTATGGGACATCTCCCCGACTCAAAATTTTCACAGCGACACACAGGATGAAAGAGATGACTTTCGGTGGGACATTTGGCCTTCGGTATGACTACAGAAATGTCTTGGTCATCTCTATATTTATCCATAACGTGCATGTGTTATAATAAAGTTAGCTTTTTTAAAAGATTTGTAGTGTACACCCACTCCAACCCACTCCCACCCTCTCTCCCACCCTCTCCCACTCTCTCCCACCCTCTCTCACACCCTCTCCCACCCTCTCTCCCACTCTCCCACTCTCTCCCACCCTCTCGCACCCTCCACTACCCTATCTCCCACTCTCCCACACTC
>VDFB02057868.1:26612-41948 GCA_007258455.2 Sequoia sempervirens
AGACATACATAAATACATATGTACATAAAATCCTACATCCATACAATATACATGCACTAATACATATAGGCATACATACATACAAGGATATATACATACATTAACATTAACAAAGACATAACATTAATGAAGACATAACGCGAGCGCGTTATATTTTGCTTTGGGAATCCCTGAGCCTTAGCATTGGTAGTTGCCTTGGAATACCAACCCAAAGGCTTGGAGGGAATTCCCAATGACCAGAGACGTGTTTTTGCAAATTCTACAATTTTTTCACATAATCGAGTTCATGCTCACCATCAGGATTGCATCTGGTTCAATATTGACAAAACCAAACACATGGGTAATGTTATGTTCTCTCTTAGCTATACAACGATGTATTTTTTTTCACTTTTTAACAATGTTAAGCCTTTCATCCATAATTTCTTTTGCTTGTATATGTCTTTTTTGTCAAAAAGAAGTGTTTGGTTTTTTTTCGTTATAAATTATCCGTTCATCAAATTTTCAAATAAATTACATTTTTAGAAACTAGACTCTATTCTACAATTTTTTTTAAAAAAAAAATTTAAAATCAATTACCTTCAAAAAATTTTAGGGGGAGCACGGCCAAAATTCTGCTTTTCAGGAAGTGCCCACTTAGAAAATTAGTAAAAAATAAAATATTCATTAAAAAATTATCAGAAAAATTGTGGATCAACTAGATACTGTTAGCTAACTTTTGACTATAGCGATTTTAAAAATACTACAAAAAATTTCACTGTGCTCAAGTCATACAAGAGTTGCTATGTTATGTTTTATGACAAAAATAGCACCAATTTGTGTGCGTCCCTCTTTTGAACCCCTTAATCTCAACCATTTTCAAAATAAATTAGTAGTTTAGAAAGTAGACTTGGAGCACTTTGATCCTTGTTTTTGTTCCATCTCAAAATTTTGAGTGTAACTATCCTCAATTTCATGTCCAAGGTCATTATTTCCCAATTTTAGAAAAAAAAAGTGGCCACTTAAGCCCCCTTTTTGGGAACCATCTTGGTGCACTTACCCAGCTCCCAGCCTTACTGGGAAGCTTGGAAGATTCTGTAGTCAAACTAGGATGATCTATTTGTGGACCTAGCCTATGTTCCTGCTGACTATAAGAGGCCACCATGGCTCTCTTTCTATTTCCCTTTGGAGAAGCCTAATGACAAGCTTAAAATGGGGGCCACCCTTTGTAATGAATTGTTCAAATAATGGTGGTGGAGTGAAGAGAAAATTGTAGACTTCTGGCTTTATCATCAAGAGACCAAATGCCTTAATGCCCTGTTCTAGGAGACAAACAAAAATGAAAAATTTGATGATCTATGGAATAGAGGGCATGAATATACCGATGCTAGTGATGATGAGGATATAGATCTGGAGGAAGCTAAAACATATCCAATGAAGGGAAAGGAGGTGAAATAGGCCCAAGCGTAGAAAATTAGAAAAGCAACAAAGTAGCCTAGCAAAGCTCCACTGAGAGTGCGGGTGACTACATCGTAGTTGAAGGCATCACGACCACACACATGGGATGTAAAAATACCCAGGGTAGCGCAACAACATTTAGAAGTCATAGAGGTGGAAATTCTCCACCCGATAAGAGGCCACACACATAAGCAACTTCTAGAGAAGGATCACAAGAACCTGCAACGAGCCAAGGATCGAAGTCCTCCACACCTCAGGTATTTTTCTCTCCCTCTCTTCTCACTTCGCAATATTTGGTTACCTTTGGTCTATCTGTACCCCCAATTACTTCAAGTTTCAGCATTTACTTTAATACTACCATGCTTGCAGGAGGTTTCTCTCAATTCTCCCAAATCAGACATGCATCTTTTACTCCCTCGCGGTCTGTTCCACCTTTTGTTGCAACCCAGTTTGGATCTGTCATTTCTACTCATTTTAATCCCACTGCGTCAGCTCCGACTCAACTTGCCCAATAGATAGTGTCCTCTGCATCTCTGCTACCACCACTTCTCCCCATGAGTCCTCCCACTACTTCCTAGATTGGACCTTGGTATAACATTCCCCCGTTCTCCCCACTAATGGTCTCTCTACCAAAAAAGACATCATCCAAGACCACAACTCGCTCATTCCCTTTTTCTCTTCCTCCTGGTGTTCCCTTCACTAGAGAATTAATTAGATCACCAATAGAATTTATTAGGTAAGGAGATAGAACAAAAGCAACATGGGCTATCAGGGTCTAGAAGAGAAAAGAAAAAGATGCAACAAAACCTATCGAGTCGTGTGTGCAAAACCTTTTCAATGAAGTCCAAGGATTGTTACATTTTGCAACCATTACTCTAAACACCATCAAACCACAAGGAGAGATGCAACCCGAGGATTACACAATTCATGTTGTGGGAATCGATCTGTGTGCCATCTGACTGCAAGAAAAAGTTGAGCTAATGGAGGAAACGCAACAAATGTGACTACCAACTTTCTCAAGCATAGTCACGAACTAATGAAGAAGGAAGGGGAGCTCAAATATTTCAAGGAAAGGATGAAGGTCCTACTAAGAAAGAAAAGGAAAGGGAAGCCAAAATTACATGAATATTTCAACAGGCATAGGCAGAAAGTGCTAAACTATGAGTGGAACTTGAAAAGTTCCAGTCCTTGGATCTCAACCTAGTTGCCAGGCTACAACAGAAAAACTAGGAATTACAAGACCGGTTGGCTCGGGCAGAGGGAGAAATGCAACAAAAAATAGAAGACCATAGGCAACAGTGAGTTCAATTGGAGCAAGAAATGTAGCAGAAAGATTAGGAGCTCCAGGGAAAACAAGCTCATCTCGAAAAGGAGATCCAGGAAGTAAAGCTTTCCCTAGAAAAAGAATCTAGAACCCAGAGCCAAGATGAGGAGCTATTACAAAGCAAGGACACCGAGTTGGAAACTCTACAAGGATAGCTCTTTGCAGAAAACAAGAAAATTGAGGAGATGACGTAGAATGTTAGGTCAAGGGAAATGGAAATTTGTCTTCTGAAAAATCCTCCCAACCCCTTGCTCCTCAATCAAATTTCCTTCTAGTAGCCCAACAATTATATATCTCCTACTGGGAGAAAGTCAAGACTTTATGTCTATCTCTTCAGTCAACACTTCAAATCATGGCAAAAGCAGCAAGTTTGAGTAGAGAGGCTCGTGGAACAATTGAACAATTCCCACAATTCATTGCGGAGAGGGTTCCCAAGGCGAAGAAGTTGCTAGATAAGTTGTACATAGTGGAGAATGAGGACCTAGTGAATGCAGGGATTCAAAATCAGAGGTCAACAACCAAGATGGAAAAATAATTCATCCATTGCCACACGACCATCCTCCATGCCAACAATTGCTTGACAACATTGAATCAGACTATGAATAGTATGCAGATGAAATTCTCCCAACTGACTCAAATGGGCTTGCCCTCCCCATTTCTCTTTGATGGTTTGATGGACACAACAAAGCACATTGTAAAATATTTTTGAGGAGAAGCAATGGGATTTATCTGCTTTCCAAAATTTCAGTCAACCCTCCACTATTGAGGACATTGAAGGTGTCACCCATCAAATAGTGCGGCTTCTCTTTCAGCTTGAGTCTGGGACTGGGATATCCATGGAGCTACCCTTCATGGAAGTAATTGATATACATTAGGTGCAAGAGAATTTGTGCACCATATCGACGCCATCTGAGGCCGACTGGATGCCTCTACAGAATGTGCTCTTAAATCTCTAACTCTGTTGCCCATTGAATAAGGCTCTGGTCTTTGAACCATAAATTTTGGGTTCCCATTTTGTGGGGGAAATTCCCCTGGTAGTTGCCAAAAGCTATGGATTAAAAATTTGGGCCTAAGCCCCCTTTAGGTTGATAATATTATTTTTCTTAGCCCGGCCTGCGCCTCATATGTTTGTATATCTTCATACCTTTTTTGAAGAATTTCACTCACTTGCTCTACTTGTCCGCTGCATGCTCCTTGGAAATATTTCCTCCCTTGCTTCTCTACCAAGCCCCACAATGCCTCCACATGTCAACAATACGGGCCTTTGTGAGCCCACTCCTCTTTGATTCTCTACCAAGCTCTGTCTACATGCCACATAACATCATTTTATGGGAATCGTTTGGTGGACCCCACGGTCAACGCTCGAGATGAAGACTCCTGCACGTGTCTTATCTATGGGGAATTTCATTGCAGGAAGGGAAGAATGAACAACAATCCTTGTCCTATCGTCATGTGTCCTAACCAACTCTGTGGGTGAGCGACACGTGTCTGCAAGGAATTTTGCTGCTCCTTCTTGAGACCACAAACATCATTTGTAGAAAGACACATCTCATTCAAAAGCGACTGCATTCTATGATTGAAAATATTTTATGTTGCAACAACCATGAGAAATCATTACGACTAACATCATTGCTCATGCCAAGGAATCTTGTCTATTACTAGCTCTTAGGCAGTGGGATGATCCTCTATATATACTACTTCAACTTTGTGAAAATGAGTTCAGAGAATACACAACAAAAAATATTGAAAGACACCAGGCCTTTGTATTATTTTGATTATTGTATTAAGACTCATAGATTGTGCGATTTTTTTTGGCCTTTTTGTTTCTTAGTTAGTTGGCAAAACATTATACTATGCTATTGTTGTATTGATTAGTTTATTTCCAGAACTTCTATAATTTCAATATAAGTTCACTAATTCAAACCATGTCTCAGAATTTTCTTTTCAGTGAATGTGTATGGAAGTTATTTTATGTCATTTAATAAACTGCTTGGGTTTTTCATCTGTACTTTATGTTATTTACAGACATGTAGATTATTGAATGAGCCCTTAAATCTCATCTTAAAGAAATATTTTTTGTGCACATACTTAACTCTTGGCACATTGCCTTAGATTAAACTTTATTTTTTATATCTGCTTCCTTTTCCCATTCCAAAACCCCAAATATAGAAGGAGCTAGCTTCTTTAAAAAACCAGAGGTCACTCAATTTAGCCCAATTGGTCCCTCCATTAACTGAGTTTCCCATAAAGTTTTTTCTTGACATTTTTAGGCATCAACAAGTCCACATTGTGATGAACGAAGAAAAGGAGCAAAAAAGAACCAACAATCCACATCAAAGGTACTTTTGGAGGGACAATTGATTGCTAAAAGTAAATTTAACTATTTTTGTCCTTGGCATATTCCATCCACAAGCAAGTAGTTGCATATGGCTTTTTGAAATGTAAATGAATGTCAAATGAAATATGACGTGTAAATGACCTGAAGCTTGTTGATCCCTTGTTTTATTAAACTGAATTTAGGGTCATTTGCATGGGATGATTGATCAATTTTGGAGAGTTTTGTAATACAGATGTAGAGAAATTAGATTTAAGCCATTTTCTAGGTTGTTGAGTCTAGTATTTGTAAATTTAAAAGAATTGTATGGCAATACTATCATTTTTTAATACAATGGCATACTTCTAAAGCTAGCGTTCTCCTTTTGTATATTTCACACTAATTATGAATGAAATGAATCAAAGATATTTCAATTCATGCCCATTGTCTTTCCTTTGGATGTTTATCTTCTGTTAGTGCTCTTATTCAAAAAATAAGTTAAAATGTTTTAATAGAGATAGAGACTTGTGTGGATGTATACAGGGTTTTGATAAGTATTATTGGGTAGGATTTTTGAGTTCAATAGTGTAATGCATCATTAAATAGCTTTGTTATGATAGAGGGAATGTTGTTATGATTTTTCATTTGTATTGGTTATGACTCCATGTCCTAGATTAAGGCATTAATCACTAAAGTTTTGTTTATGTTGCATCTCTGGGGTCTTTCACATACATAAACATTATAAATATTTAAATTCAATTTTGTTTGTTGTTGAAAATTTTCATGAAGTATCATGTTCTACTACTATGAAATGTTAAATGCTTAGAGATATCTCCAAACCTTTGCATTTCTATAATTGTCAAGCAACTATGTGTAGAACATATCTATTGTTTACAATGTTTAGGATAAATTGGCACAAGAGGTCTTGAGAACATTGTATGGGATCACCCTCTCAAGTTTTGCATAGCCCAAAGTGTAGAGGGAAATTTATTTTAACTTTCACCTATTCGTTGGCCAATCTATGAAGATAATTGAATATTGGTAGTGGCAAAACCATAGATTATCTGTGAGATTTGGTTAGAAATTAAAAAAAACCAACAAGTTGGAGGTTTGTTTCTTTGAGTGTTACACCATTAATGCTTAGAGAACATCCTAGGTTTTGAGATTTGGGACCTACAAATTTGAGCACCAAAATATCCCACATTTTCTAAGACTTTCTTTCTACTATAATTCTTAAAAATTTTGATTCATCTATGACATGTTTTATGAAAAACGTAAATTTAACATCTCTCTTTATATTTTCTTGAGAAGATCCTTCTATGCTTATGATAAGACATTATATGTTGCTAGGTCTACAATCTCTAAAAAACTATTCTCCACTCAATCATCGATTTTGTGAATGAAATAATGTCATCTTAATGCTCTAATAATCATACTTATTTCCATTTACCTAAATATTTTGTGACTACATTAAACTATTGCTCATATTGTGTATTACAAATCAATTTTCTCTAGAAATTATAGTCCCTACTTCAATAATGATTTGTTAATTTTTTGTGATTGTGTCTTATTTTAATTATTTAACAAAATTCTTTGCTTTAATTATTAAATATATTGAATTCACTTGAAAAAACATTTAAAGACATTATTGAATGTTTGTAGAGCTCACTATACAAACTTCCATATCTTCATGATGGATCACAAAGTGTGGTCTGAAATGTTGATAGAAAAAAATTATGCAATCAAATCCAAAAATATTCAAACTAAAAAAATATGTTATTGCAAAAAATATATATATACAAAATACACATACATAAAAACATATAAAATTATTGTAACAAACCTTTAATTATTTTTCAATCTCATCCTCATGTTCAACTACTATATGTAAATTTATATTTTCCAACGTATCTTTAGAACTTCATCTACAACTATAATCTTTGTAAAAAAAAATAAACAATTTGTTTTCTTCATCAAACTAAAACATCTAAACTATTCTAAATTGATAATCTAATAACTTTTAAGCAAAATAAATATATTCTATATTGTAAAATACTCTTGTAAATTAAATGTACATTTCTTAATACACTGATGGTGAGGAGCAAGATGATATTTCTAACAATGCATCGCCCGAACGATGATAATTATAGTAGATGATACATCATTACACAGGCTTATCGACTCAGCCTTTAAGTTAACTTCCCAAGCAAAATAACTTTGTACAGGGATGAGTCCGTATTCCTTTTCTCTAAGTGCTTGGTGTTATTCATAATAGAAACTATATTCAATGAAAGCATAAACCACACTTAAATCCTATGCTGCTCAACCAGCCTTTCCACTTATAAGATTTCACGTTCTCTTCTGGCTCATGAGAATCCATCTGCTTAACGAACATCAAAAAGTTCCAGGTTCCACAATCTCCAATGTACTGACATGCTTCAAAAGCTGTAAGAAAAATATTTGACTGTAATTTGAATTGATATAAAAATACATACAGTTAATTTTACAAACAAATTTGTAAATAATCACAATGTTTTAATTTATAAAGAAAGATTTTAAAGAAAAACATCATAAGATATTGATTATTTTTTTTTGGATTAGATTGTGTGATAGTTTTTTATCGAGATTTCAAATCACATTTAGTGACTCATCATTAGAATTAAAGTGTTTTTTGAACAAAAGACGATGGACCATGGAATGTGATCCAAAACGTTGATGAAAAACTATCACACAATCTAATCCAGAAACAATTTTAATCAATTATATCATTGTGGAAATTTAAAATTTCTTTTGGATTAGATTGTGTGATAGTTTTTAAATCAAGATTTCATGTCACACTCCGTGATCCATCATCAAAATGATAGAGTGTTTCTTGTGAACAAAAGTCGATGGATCATGAAATGTGATCCAAAAGATTGATATCCAGAAACAATTTTAATCAATTACATAGATTGCGAAAATCTGTGATCTCTAACTATAAGATATGTCTACCTTGTGCGCTGTCAATTGCAGAGTATAGTCGAAAGCGTTGAGAATCAAGGCCAAGAAGAGGGAGATATCCTTGGCGAGCATAATACTTCAACGCATTTTCTACAACTCGTTCGATCGAATCATTTGCATTCACTACTAATCTCAGAATTACTGAGCTTCTCATCACATTCACTGTTATAAGCATTCGATTTCTAACCCTCTCTCCATCCTGCAAACAGAAAAGAGAAGAAGAATAATCTTAGATAGAATGAAATATACTCTTTTAAACGGTTAACTCTGGTACTGGTGAACCGGCTTACTTTCTCAATCAGATTCATCTCATTTCTCAACATTAAAAAGTTCCTCGTTCCAACATCTCCAATACGTTGAGACGGATTCAGAGCTGCATAAAAGGATACAAACAACATCTCAATCTAAACAAATATATGAAGGAAAAGAGCACCAAAATATTACGTAAGATAATGTACCTTGTGTGAAATCGATAGCAGGGTAGAGTGTAAAAAGTTTATTATCAAGGCCAAGAAGAGGGAAACGTCCTTGGCGAGCATAACATTTCAACACATTACCCACAACTTGTTCAACCGAGTCGTCCGCATTCACTACCAGTTTCAGAGCTCCTGTGCTTCTTAATAGCCGCACCGTTATAAGCAGCCTATTAGTGGCCCTCCCTCTGTCCTGAACAAAAAACAAATTAGTAATATTAGCCACATATTTACCAGTTCAGCCCTGAGAGCAAGGTGGAACAAATTCAAAACCATATCAATTTGTGGATAGAGTTAAAACCTTTTTTCTCTTGAGATAAGCTTCCATAGGTTTCCTTGGTTGTCGTTGGTTTTCTATATTCTGGCCAACCTTCATTCTCAGATTATGAAAAGTAGTCGAAGGTTTCCTGAGTTTGAAATCCTTGTGATAATGTACGGTCCTTTTAAACTAGATGGACCCTCTGAGTTATGCGCATTGACAATGGAAAAGAGACGGGGGTCTCCATATTTTAAGTGTGTCATCTGGTAATGGTGTGTGCAACTGTGGCACTTGCAAAATTTTATTGTAACATGTTCCACTGAAACGCACTGTTTCCATTCCCAAAAAGATGAAAGAGAGAGGCCTCCTATTGTTAAGGGATTTATGAATATTTTTAAATCCTGCTTTGCATCCTTTCCAGTGAAAATTACTTCACTTCAAGGACGTTGCTGTACTCAAGAGTGTACTATGTAATATTTAACTTCCCTCTAGCTCGGGCTGACGTTTTCAAGCGAAAACTATATATTAAACCGATTCCATAGCAACTTAAAATGGTTTAATATGTTTTATTTAATGGATGCTATTACTTTATATTATAATAAAAATAGTAAATCATCTCTTCCTCATCAGGATTAAATTAAAAAATTAATATATTATTCGTCTTTCTAAAATGTTAATATGGGATTGGAAAATGTCATGTAATTCCATAATGGTTGTGAATGGTGAGAAATTGGGAAGTGGAGGTCTAAATAAAATCCATTATCTATGCTCAAATGTATTGGTCAATCAGTGCTATTAGATTTCCACAATCCATATCAATAAAGTTGTAGATTTCTAGATTTGATTGTGTGCAAATATTTGAGTCAACATTTCAGATCAGAGTCTGTGATCCGTCATTAGGACAAAGAGCTCAAGGAGATGTATAATTTTGAAAGTTCAATCCATATCAATAATGTTGTAGATTTTTGGATTTGATTGTGTGCAAATTTTTGAGTCAACATTTTGAATCACATGATCCATTAGCAAGGAAAAGAGCTCAAAGAGATGTAGAAATCATAATTCTACACCAAACTTTCAAAATTCTACATAACAAACTATATACTATATAACAAACTTTCAAAATTCTACATCTCCTTGAGCTCTTTGTCTTGATGATGGATCACGAGTGTGATCTGAAATGTTGACTCAAAAATTTGTACACAATCAAATCTAGAAATCCACAACATTATTTATTGGTCAATTTTCTTCAAATTGAAGGAATTTCACAATTTTGAAAGTTTGTTATATAGTATTCCCAAGCATTCTATTTTACATTATGTGAATCTCCTAATCTTTGAACTAGCTTATAATAAAGCTTGTAGACTTATAAGCTATTATTTTGATCAAATTTATAAGATACATTATTGACATAATTTCATTCACCCTTTCATATTTCATTGCATTGAATCACTTTATATATATATAACATCTAGAATTTATCTTTATATGTAAAGTAATTTCATTGTTCACAATAATTAAATAAATTGTTGAATTAATTAGAACATTTTTATTATCACCAATCAATTATTCATTGGTACACTTTATCATTAATTAATTAAATAAATCATTTTATTAAATTAAAATTAATGTCATCTTGTCCAAAATTTGCATCATTTTTAATTCCAATTAAAAAATCAGTTTTTAACACCTATTTTAATAACATTTTTCAATTCATTTAATCAAAATTCTAAATGAACCTAATTTCAAATCTAATCATTAATTTTCTTAACCTAATCTTGTTCATTCATTTCTCAATCCAAAAAATGAAATCAAGTTTCGATTTCCACCATCCATTGCCTCAAGAGGATATACACCCTCTATTATTTCACATGTGATTCTCACATATATGTGAGATCTCTTGTCAAATCACACATCCACATATAATTCTCACGAGTGAGATCAATCACTTGTAACTTGATGATACATCCACATGATCCTTCTCACATATCTGTGAAAATTTTCATTAATCTACATCTTTTGTTCAAATTAAAATTTAATTTCAACCCCTAATTTCTCTCAATCCATATGTCATCTACTTGTACCTCTCAAATTGTCATTTATAAACTTTGTATTGCCTATGTAAGATATTCAATCTCCACCATCTAATCCAAGATCAAATCTTGGACCTCAATTTTACTCATTCCAAATCTAGGCTATTCTCAAATATTTGCATCAATAAAAAACATTTGTAGGTATGTGTTGTTGTATTAAAGAGGGCATACAACAAATTCACAGCCAACAATTCAGAGACTTTACCCCCAACAATTCACTGTGGGAAAATTCACTGCCATGATAAATTCACCACCAGCAATTCACCACTGCTGAAAAGTAATCGCATTAATATTTTCCTAGAAACATTAAATAGTAACCGGACACATCATAATAATAGCAACATGCCATCACTTGAAACAATTAAAAGCAATTGTGTAATACTTCTTTAAATTGGATCATTAATTTTCTATCTCCTTGATATTATAACCTATTATATTTTGATTAAAATGAATAATTTGAAAGATAAAGTGAACCACTACATCTCTTTAAATATCACACATGTATCTATTCCTTAGTGGGAGACCACTTTGACAACCCAACAGGTTGCAATTCCGTTCCATAAATGGGGAATGACTAAACCAAATTTTCTCATAATTAAACGAAAAGTGCTTAATTCTAGAGGGCATTAAAACAATGATACAAAATAATGTTTTGCGTACGTTTTAAAAACTTATAAAAAATACTGAATAAATTATTATTGCAAAAATCCCGTCTTCTCTCATCCTTGGAGACATGGAATTCCTTATAATTTAATTTACTCTTCACCGCCTTTCAATATTTATGATATCTTTTAAATCCGACATTTCAATTTTTTCCAATAAAATATAAGCTATGCCAATCAATGATATTGCCGTACTTTAAAGTGTATTTTTCTAATATTTAACATTTCCAAATAACAGTTAATTATAAAATAATATTAAACTAATTTCATATAATCATCGTCATTTCAGAAACATACACAACTTAATTTCACAATTTGTTCTAATTTAATATTTCAATCAATATTAAACCAATTACTTTACTTGGTAAATCTCGCCACTCAGATCACAAAAAAAGACAGTTTTCTTTTATTTTTGTTAACGCCCGAATATTCTCCCACTCTAACGGAAATGGAGAATGCCGTGTAATTCCACAGTTGCACGATTGTGAATGATAGGGAAATTGGGAAGTGGAAGATTGAATAGAAATAAATATGTTGCATCCTTTAATTAAAAACGGTAATCCATAAGAGAAAGCTTGAAGATTTTTTAAATCTATTTAATCCGAGTCTTATCTTTTCAAAAAGCATTTCTCTTTATATTAAGGAATTGTCTGATAAATATCAACCTTCTGTTTTTACTTATTTCCCACTGCAGAATTCAAAACATAATTACAACACTAAAGCTAAGTGCGCTTCTCTTCTTATTCACATTTCTGCACATGCTGGTTTCTAAAAGACTGTGCCACCATGCCAAACTTTGGAAACCCAAAATTTAACTACAAAAATATGGATTTTGCATCTAGATAAAATATCATAAGCTTTTCTTTCTCCTATTTATCTGTTAGACACAATATTTATGATGTATAAATGTGTTTCTATTTAATTGTGTAGATTTTTTTCTCAATCAATAGTTTAGCTCACATTCTATGATTCATCTTTACTAACAAATAAGCAATGTGAAATCAAGTAATTCTAAATATTACTAATATATATATATATATCTTATATAATCTATATATTATATGCCCAAAGATATCGTTTTGGAGACATTTTTCTTTTTAATTAGAAAAAACTAAAAAACACAAAAGTTAAAAAAAAAAATTGCTACATATATTATATAGATTATATATAAGATGTATATGCTAGTTTGCAATTGATAATATTATATTATTATTAGTTCCTCCCATGGAACAATAGGCAAGGTGTAATAGTGATTAATGTTTTAAATTTCAACCAATCAAAATTGATTATTTTCTTTTATGCATTATATTTTAAGTTTTTTCTAAAGTTAAATACATGTTTTTTAACTTTTCTAATTTTCAAAATTATTTTTCTTGAATATCATTGGCTAAAAATATTTAGGCAATAAGGGCGGATTTGAACATAACATTTTTATTTTGCAATTTTTTTGGCATTTTTTTGGCCACTTCTTAGTTAATGTTTGCACATCTAGAAATGCAAAAATTATGACAAAGTTAAAATTAGAAATTGATAATTTTTACGCCCGTGCATTAGCTAAAAAATTCCCTGTACACAAAAACTCAACATTAAATCCCAAATAATCTCCCCCTCCAATTTTGGGAGGAATTGTGTTTTGAAGCTATTGGCAACTCCATTGGACGATTTCTGAAGGTTGAATCTACTTCTCGGGATCTAGGGCATACGATGGTGGCTCATATCATAGTTGATTTGGACATCTCCAAACCTCTTTTTGGTGATGTGGTCTTAATGGTGGAGGACAGACCTTGGTCGTAGTTGCTAGACTATGAGGGCCTTCCCTTTCATTGCAGGAGGTGTTTCTCCACTGGTCATTTGGCCTCTGGTTTCCCTCTTGCTCGTTGTAAGGGCACTGCTACTTGGTGGAGGAATGTTTGCTCAGACCACCTCACGGTGGGTCCCTCTTCAGATGTTTGTCCTATGGAGGATGACCCTCCTTTGGTGGTTCCTCCCTTGGTGGCTGATACTGTCCAGGCTCCTCTTCCGATTATCCCTTCTGTAGAACCTATGCTAACTCAATCTACTATCGCTATTTAGGCAAACACTGCTCACCCCTTTTTCATCGATTCTATTGATCCTTCGATTGTCAATGATCCTCTGGCTCCCTCTCATCGTGATGGCTCCCTGCTGGTGGTTGTTGAAGATCTGCTCCTCTCCTCACTCAAAGGACTTTGATTTTGAGTCTTCCTGGTTTGTTGTGTTGAGGAAGAAGAAGGGACTCCCCAAATCTGTTGCTTCTTTGCGACCTAGGGTGACGGGAGTTAGATTGGTCCCCTCAAGTTCTGGGGTTTTCTACTCCTTGTTTTTGTTTCTACAACTATCTGTCAATTGTTTCTATGTTTCTACAGTTGTCTGTTAGTTTTTTTTGTTTTTCTCCTAGTTCATGTTATGGTTTGAACTAGCTCCTTTTTGGCCCCTTGGGCTCCTATGTGAAGGGTACAACACCCTATAAATGTTGCTTATCTTATCAAAAACATTAAATCCCATATTCATAATTAATCCTCACCTTTTGTGTAAGCAAAAATGTTTCCTTAAATCTTGGTTTTAATATTTAATTGCCACCGACATATGCTTATTGAAAGTTGTCTTCCACTATTTCCTCACCCCATTTCCTCTAAAGACTGTATGTGCACATCATTTGTAGGAATTCTAATTTCAAATAATACTATGTGCCTTGAATGGTGCAAATAGGATTGAACGTGCCCAGGTATGGTGTGAATTAAGGCATTTTACATTAATGAAACTCTTGTTAAATTCCATTTTAGTAAGTGTTGAAGACACCATCTCATTTTATCTCAAATTCATTTCACCTCTATAATTTTTTTTCCATAACTATCGTTTTAAAAAATTCTAATGATTTTAAAAGCCTAGCTTTGCATGTTTTAATTTGCTTACCCTTGCATTTTAAAAAAAAAAGATTTCTTCCATGACTATTTTACAAGCTTAGATCCAACTTGAGGGTTTGTCTTTGCATTGAAAATTTCACAGAGAACAATTTCTTGAGGAAGGCCTCTGGTTGCATCTGGATGTTGGTAGCTAACTGACTATTGAGATTGGGGATCGTGACTTTGATCTTTAAGGACACCAATTTGTTCTGGTTGATTCTCTTTCATTGTTTCCACAACATATTCTCTTCTAGATTTGAACATGTGATCACCAATATGGAGTAGACACACCTTTTATCACCTTGCCCAATTACTAGAAGTAGATTGCACCACCAAAAATTAACAATGCACATATATGGGGGCTAGAACCTAAAGGTCTTTTTTTGCACATGGAAAAATAGTAGATTATCAAAAAAACCTAATAAATATGAGTGCGCCAGATATTGAAGTCCTTGATCCAACAAAAAAAAAAGAATTTTGATATATACAAAAAAAGTTACGCATTATAAGGTCAAGTTCTATGTCTGAATTGTAATTAGTTTGACTTAAAAACTTGATTAAGGAAAAAATGTTCAATAAAAAACTATCTAACCAAGTGGAAGCACTAGATGTCATAATTACAAATCTAAATTCGAAAGAATTAGAATTTTATCCTTCATACAAAAAAATTTATGCATTATATGGTGTGCGTCACTTTTTTAAAATGTTGTTTTTCTGAAAAAAATTCGTTTTTGTGGGAGATGGAAGAAGAAGTACAATCTAATTCCAAAAATTTTGAAAAAAATATTTTTAAAATCTACAAACAAAATGTGACGAGACTCTAGTTTGCATCATCTTCAAATTCCTCATAGTTTAGCCG
>VDFB02057869.1:0-21282 GCA_007258455.2 Sequoia sempervirens
AGTTGGAACTTGCTTTGGTATTTATACTGCTAATTTTCTTAGAGTTAGAATGGAGCCCATTCACAAAGAATATTGCAAAATAAATACCAACCAATACTAGAGAATACAAAAATTTAGTTTGCAATTTATATTAGGATTTAATGATTGGATTAAGCGGTTGCTTGGTTACTTGTTCCGAACTTTTTGATTGATTTATGGGTATTGTTTGAGTGACTGCATTTTTTTATTGTGAATGACCCTATAGTTATGTTTAACTAATTGGATAATGGATGTCATTTTCTTGTGAATACATGGTTGTTAGATGTTGATAAGATTTGAGTTTTGCAAAAATGATACTATATTGGGTGGATCATGTTAGTTTTGGGTTGAGTTTGATGATCTCATTGTGATGTTGCCATTCCTTATCTTATTTTGTTTAATTATGAATTGTGGATTGAGAATATTCTTTGAGATCTTGCTATTGTTGCTATTTCGATGGGGAAACTAGTGTGTCAATGATTTAGACTTCCAGAGGTTGGGGAAAAGGAGTTTTCTTTATGTTTTATTTTTTCATTTTGGTTCCTTGTGATCAATTGCTTTGGTACTTGATTTTGATAATGTGGGTTTTAGTCTTGCACTATTGATTCTCCTTTTTGATTGGGATTTAATGTGCGGCATGGTTCATGTTTCACATTATGAGTATGTTTATGTGGATTTGTATGTTGTGCAAGTTGTCTTACCCAATTGTGACTTTTGAGTTTTGTTGCTATTAAGGGGGAGTGGCTTTCAATGGGGGTCTAACACACAAAGGCGCACCAGAGTAAATCATTGAGAGTTTATTAATGAAGTGAAAACATTAATAATTAATTAGGGAGTTTGGGTAGTATCTCACATTAATAAAAGATAATGGATGCCTCTCTCATGGCTCAAGTGCTCATTTAGGCTTGAGATGGGATGGGAAGGCCTTGAATGGCAAGACCAATTGCCTTGTCTTCATGAAAGGTATGTTGGTTCCACATAGCATGCATGGGGGTCCGGCAGCCAGTAGAGGTGGCCAGGTAGTCTGATAGCCTCAGAAGGTTATGTTAGGGTAACCCATAGCAACCTATGTGATGACACTCTTCCCTTTTTCAACCTTGCTTGCCTTAATCATTGTTTTCCCCTATTTTTCTTGTACCTCTAGAAGTGATTGCACCTTATGTATATTGAGGCCATTGCTTCTTTATGTTTATTGTTGGAGCCTCCTTTCAGTTATTTAATGCTGCAAATATGTCTCATGGAAACTTTATTGATGTTAATGGAAGGTGCCATTGATATTTATTGTTGGTTGATGTTGTGTTCTCATTTGAGGGATTTTGGATTTTATTGTTGATGACACCACTTATGGTTATTTAGTTTTGATCTATGATATTGGAAATTGGTTCTTCTTGGAATTCCATTACTTACGATTATGTGTTGATGATTTTATGAGATGTTCCTTGTGTTTATTATTGCTTTGTTTTTGGAGTCTTGTTAAGCCTTGTTCACTTGACTATTTTATGTTGTGGTCCTTCTTGTCATCTCCTAGCATGGGGGGTGGGCCTTAGGGTCCACATGTTCGGGTAGAACATGCTATGTACCGCATTGGGTCCCCAATAGAGGATCGTGATATGTAGAGTTCCATTTGTTGTGACTCCAGAGCTGTACTAGATTGGGATTTGGCATTGATGCTATATCTTATATTCATTCTTGTTGTAATGTTCTATGTTAATGATATATCATTCTGGTTCATGTTGGGAAGCACAAATTGTACCTTTGTGATATTTGTAATGATGGAAACTCTAGAATTAAATGTAATGTGATCAGTTGGATGTTTATTATTTAATGAGTAATTGGATTATGTTAGATCATTTGTGAGTAATGCTATCATGTTACCCCAAAGGATTTATTTAGATGATTTATATGCATGGTTTCATTTCTAGTGTTGTATGTAACTTTCATGACATGTTAGTTTCACTTAAAAAAAATTGTATTATAAATGTTAGTTATATGTTGTCCTTTAGGGTTTGCATGGCAGGGCATTACATCACACACGAGAACTACTAACCATTGACTATAAAAACATGTGTTTACACTATAACAATGAGTGTTATTGGAACAAAAATTGGTAGGGGAACTTAATAGATTAAGTGGGCCCACCAGAACCACCACCAAGTGGTCAACATAACTTAGAGTGTGCTAGTTAATCCCAACCCACTGCATTTCCCAATTTTTTTCCCTTAAAAGTGACCGCTCTTATTACTTTTGCATAATTTATCATTCCTAGAAACTTATGATAACATTAGCATTTCAATTTTGGGCCAACAAAAATATCATATGAGAGTTGAAGGATACCCAATGGAATATGCCTCAAAACATAAATCAACACCTATGGGTTAAATGGCTACACTTGGGAGAGTATTGTTGTAATAGGCCCCAACATCCATCCCTTGGAATATTTTCATAAGCTATGGAGTGTTGGTTATAAGAGGAACAAATAACATCATCATTACAAGGATGTATATTTTAGGCTGTGGAGCTATCACAAATCAACTAGTCCATGGGAAGAACCTACAAATTAAGGGTTTTGTTTGGGAAAAAGTAGGAGTTCTTGAAGATTTAAATTTACATTTCTTGAAGGCAAGCGATTTCAAGCAAGGTAGAATTGTCATGTTCCCTTTTTGTAATAATTTATGTTATGGACCAAATTTCCCATTTTTTATTTTTTGCATCTCCCTTGGTCCCATTTTGTGTGTTTTTTTATTCCTCTTATTACCCTTAGTGTATATATAACATTAAGGTCCCCAAATTCTTTGAGTTTGAAGGCATGCTTAGCCTTCTAAGTTTTTTCTAGTCATTGGATTTTTAAATTTCCTTGTCTACCTAGAATGCTTTCCCATCTAAATCTAACCTTTCATTGGTCCAAATAATACTTTTGAACTTCTTAATATTGTCATGCCTTCCATCATTCCCTTTGTATTTTTTATACTTTCAGACTTGTATTTATTGGCACACCTATTCCATTGTATGAGTCTTGTAACATCTCTGACCCTTGATTCCTAATATTTCCACCTTTGTTTCCATTCTCTCCATAATGGCCCAACACATGTTTTAATGTTATTATCCACCAATTTTTTTCTATAACTTTCAAAAGAGGCCTGACTTTTTCCCACCCATGGTCATTGTTTAAATTTGGAATTATAGATTTAAATTGTTGTTGACCCACTATTTTTATGACAAATATAAATGGGTGAATGTGTCCATTCAAGGGACATTATCTACACTTAGCCAAATTCCTTTTAAAATATATTTTGAACACTTTTGTTTGAGCATAAGAATCCTAAGATGAAAATTCTAGTGATTTAGAGGATGATCTCATATAGAGTTCATATTTGAGTTTCATTGGACAAAGACTCCAACTATATTGCATTGATTTTATTTTCTATTTGTTATTGGTATGAATTGAAATTATTATAGAATTATTTGAATGTAATAGAATCAGTATTGTAATAGGAAAGAGAGTGGGAATTACATTTTTTATTTTCTATTCATTATAGTAAGAAGATCAAGTGTTATGTTGTTATTATTGATTGTATTGTAAGGAAATTATTTTAGTATTAATAGTAATTTAAATTTGAGTTGTTTAATATTTGGTTAAATAGGGTCTGATAGAGTTGTTATTCAACTAAAGTGTTTGTGGAATGTTAGGAATTAGATTTGCATTACTATTTTTTTCTTAAGACATTACAATTTTGGCTCCACTATCTATGTTCAAAGATGCCTTACGATGCCACATAACATGGGTCATAAGTTGGCCAACAAATGTAATTTCCTCTTACAACTTATAGATGTTTTTACATTTCCAATATGGGTGGCCCAACTTAATGATGCCATAATTGTAAAGAGGTCAATTAGGCCCATTTTAAAAAAAAAAATAGCTCAAAGGGATCCAAAATATTTTCAAGGTCTAAAAATACCTCTATAGCCCAAAAATTTGAGTTTTTTCATTCTATAAATTAAAATTTGCATTTTTACATATTTAACATTAAGAGTAAGGTTGAAACACCTTTCTTAACATATATTTTGTCACGTTTTACACCACCAAACAAACATTTTCTTCCAATCCAATCAATTACTATATTTAACATGCTTGCAAACTACATTCAAATGTTCGCATTACTTCTAAATTAAATGATAAAATTATTTCCCCTAAATCAAATGACATTTGATTATCATGATTTAAATGAAATATTTATAAAACCATATTTTCACTTATTTTTATACTTTTTTTTCTTGTAATGTCTCAATAGACATGCATAATACTATTTCAAAGATAAATAAATCTTATTTAAATAAAATGCATATTACATAGACTTAGTTATCAGAGAATATTAAATAAAATCAATTATAATTTTTTTTATTCAATTATCAAAAATACTTTTCTTAAGAAAAAAACCATATTTCTCAGTTCAACCAAACAATGTTAAATCACACACATTATGTAGGTGCTAGTCTACATGTTATAAATTGGACAGGATTTTATTTTATCGTAAGCAAAAAATGACAAGAATGCTTAAGTCGGCTAGATTCCACTTCTGGCAGTATTCGGAAAATCGAGGTGTGTAACCAACCGCTGCTCTCCTTCCCGTAAGTCTATCCAACCTACAATTGCGACTGTATTTATTAATTTAAGCAAGAACGGGTGCTGCGAGCAGGGGAAAGAAGCTTAGATCGCGAGATGGCAAGGATAGCGCTTTCCATGCTCTCCAAAACTGGGGCTTCCTCAATAACCCACGCCATTCGAACCTGCCAACTGCCTCTATGGGGGGCCGCCACAAGACCCACGGCCCCACGCAATATCACAGTAGAATGTGGATCTGGGCTTAGTGTAGACTTCGATCTGAAAGAGTACACCAAGCCCCTCATCGAAAGCGTCAACAGGGAGCTGCAAAAGTTAATTCCCTTGAGCGAGGACAAGGTCAAAGAAGCCATGCGATACTCTGTGATGGGAGGGGGCAAGAGATCATGCCCCGTCATATGCATAGCTGCGTGCGAGGCAGTGGGAGGGCGCAGAGAGCAGGCCCTGCCGGTGGCCTGCGCGATGGAAATGATCCACACCGCCTCACTCATTCTCGACGACCTCCCCTGCATGGACGACGACTCTCTGCGCCGCGGCCGCCCCTCTACCCATATCGTCTTCGGCGAAGGCGCGGCCATACGCGCCAGTGACGCGCTCGGCGCCCTCGCTTTCTACCACATTGCTGGGCCCCACGCAACCTTAGCACACTCTAAGCTCTCTGACTTTTCTAGATAAGTCAAAGTCTTATTTCCGTTTCTCTTTTCCCGTTTTCTCACGACAATCACCGTTATCACTGTCACGGTTAAGTTTTGACTTTTTTCAAAATTATTTCTCCCGCCCAACCAATAGTCACCATCAGATTATCCCGCCTACCGTCAACTATACAATCCATTTTCAATCTGGACGACAAGGCCTAGAAATTGCAGAGACGAGTTGCCCATTTGAGTTTAGCACCAACTTTGCGTGACTTCATTACAGAGTATGCAGGGCGAGATCACACATTGCCTTCTGCCACTACTAAGAAAGGTTGCTACTGTGAAACAGCTGGGGAGAGTCAGTTGAATAAGGCTTGCATCTCATTCATCGCTTTAATAGTTTGATTTGTCTGGATTGTGGAAGGAGGATGTCAAGATGTCCACTAATGACAGGTCTTTTGCTATCAAAGCAGAGCATAAACCGGAGAAGGGGGATGTCGATTTTCTCGTACAATACAAGACTTATTCAGTTAAATATCAAGAGTTATTCATCTGTTTTAATTTTTCTCTTACTTGCAGGAATTTCATGTTCAACTAACCTAAGAGGTGAATGTTGTGTCTCTTTTCTGTGCAGGAGATTGTCCTTGACCATTTGGTAATTACAAGATGCAAATATATTATATGTTTTCTCAGGGCAGCGACGATTACAAAATGGATCGTAGATTTGATAGATGGATGATGAGAATTTTTTTCTTAAACGTTTACCTATTGTTTGCGAAGCAACAGGCTTCTACACACTGATAATTTTCTTTCCCTTTCCTTGTTTGGCGTGGACCCAAATGACAGCTAGGTTTCACAACACAGTAAGTGTTGAGCGTGAATGCTAAGGGTTTCTCTTTCTCCATCAAGTTTGTAGACATTTTGTGTAGAATCTCTCAACAAGCGGTCCACAAGAATACCCCGCCTGCAAATTGAGTACCCAGCAAAACAATAATCTAATTCCACCTGAAAAAATAGGGAGAAATCCCTCTAGCGAAGGTGGCAGTGAAAACTATGATAACATAGTATGTTTTAACCACAATCAAGGATTTTCATCTTATGTTGGGGTTGGCATGAGCATGCTGATCAGTGGGTGATCCAGTGCCTCCTCCATGGGCTGCAAGCAGAGGAATTAATGAACCCACAAGCATGATAATAAGGCAATTTATGAGCATTGTTGCAGACATGCCTCCACGGAATTTTGGTTTGCTAAGAAATAAAATATATATTTAGGCAGGTTGACTAACATTTGTAGTACCATGTAATCATTTCTCCATACTACTTGAAACCAGGCCTTCCTGTCTCTGCTCTTCATTTTTATTAATTCAATTGACCTCTGAGAGATGAGTGGAGAGCAACCCATGGGTATAACGTAACCTAAAATTATTTTGATGCGAATGTTCATTAAACTACAATCCGTAATAATTTTGTTATAATCAAATTTTTAATTACATAAAAAGTGATAATTTTTTAGTTATATAAAAAGTGATATAATTTTAATATTATTAATAAATATTTTGCATTTGGCAGTTTTGATAACATGATAACATACACAGATATTACTCACTACAAAATGAAGTGCACCATTTTTTTTTAGATTGTATTGAATTTATCAAACTTGTTCTATCATTATTAAAAATTTCATTGCTGTAATTATACGGAACTGTTATTTTGAGTTGATTTCCTATATAAAGATTTTGTAGCATGTGCTAAGTATTTAACTAATTAAAGTTTAGATTTTTTTTAAGACAAGAACATGTTTGAATAATTTGTAGGATTCTTTATTATTTATACTTATTATGTGTACTAATAAGTATATTCATTATTAACTAGAAGTTCCTAGGAAATCGAAAAGTGTTATGTTTCTCATACATTTGTTGGTATGTTTACTATGTGTATTGGTTCGGTGGATAAGGATATAAAGTGTTTCTAGGACTCTTTTGAACAACATTTTTATTCAACATATGTGAACTCTTTATATTTATAGTGGATATGTAACCATTTTTTTATATGCAAGTCTTCTTTTCTTTGTAGTTTGTACATGAATGCACATCTAAATGTATTGTAGTGTTATGCAAGTTTTCTTACCTTCGCTAGTCTCAACTCTATTTCCCCCATTGGAGTAGGAACCAATTTAGAAGGCCAAATAATTAAAACTTTATCAAAATACATCATATTTTTAATCCTTTAGTGTCAGTGGTTCTTCCCATTCTACATATCTCAATTATTTAAATATATTACAATCTTAAGAGGGCTATTCAATTGTTATTCTTTGTGAGGTGTGTTTTATGGTCATTTGTTATAGTCATGCATGAAGGGTAACATAGATCATTGAATAAATTTTTTGGAGAATAAAGTGACATATATTTAGTCTCATGTATGAAGTGTTATTTGCTTATAAGAGGTTAGTGTTCTTGATAGTTATCAACTATCACAATAAAATTTAGTGACAAAATTTGAAATTCTTTGGTGCATAGCAAACACTAACCTTAGGAATACCCCTTTTGACTAGTAGAGCCTAAATATGGAGTTACTCTTCCTCCTGAATTAGTTCTTAACTATACTTGCTTGATGATAAGTGCTAATCAATGTCCTAATTTGACATTCCCTAGCTTTAAGAGTTGAGCTTATTTTTAGGGTGTTGACAAACTAAATGTTTTAGATCCAACACCTTGCACAAATCTAACATTTTAAGCCTAAGACTTTGGGTAAGTTTTTTTTCCTTTCAAGATAGGAGTTGGTTCTTTTTCCTTGAGATTAGCATGTGTAGTTTTTTTGGTCAACATTTGTTGGCTTATTTGGCTAGTGTATAAAATCCTAAAAAACTAATGGATATGTATAGTCATTTATTTGTTGATAATCCATGTGGATTAGAAAAATTGAAAGACGTCTAAATACTAAGCATAGACCATCTATAGTGATTGGTGCACCTACTTTCTCTTTAAGTGGGGTGTTTTCTACTGAGGATTGAATATTTTGTAGAAAATATTCTAATAAAAATTCATACTCAAGTATTTGGTCCATTGAAAAGTAATGTGAAACATCTAGATTTATAATTAAAAGAAACATTAATAAATAATTATTTATACATTTCAAAATGTTAAACATGCACATCTTAATTTTATTCATGTAATAGGAATATTGGATTTGAATAGGGGTTCACTAGGTGAATTTATATTGTAACACCACACTATATAAGTGGTTTCACAATGTAGTTCTAAGTTTTTACACCAAGAAAATGAGGAACATTGTTTCAACCATATTCAATGTGTACACTATAATGTAATTGAAAAATAAAAGGAAAGATAAGACAAGTTTAAAGGAATATACTTAATATAGTAAGTAAAATAGTGATGTGGAAGGACAAGAAGGAGGGGATCCCTTAACATAAATATTTCAAGAAATTAGTAATTATTTAGTTTGGGATTTTGAGAGTGATGGAAAAAATAAGTTTATATGAAATTAGATAAATGGAGGAATGAAGGGAAATTCCAAGGTAGTGATCCAATCTTGGGCCATGTAGACTAGTAGAAAGGGATAAAATACACTCTAGATCAAGAGTTTAAACATAGAGTGACCTATAGGGAAAAAAATGTTAGAAAGGGAAAAGGAGCAGAAAATATCAATCAAGTAGAGTGAATATTATTTTTTGACAGACTTATTTTATTTTATTTTCTTTTGGTTTTATGGATGAGAACAATATATTTCAACTTACATACTTTATCTATGGAAATTTTTACTTTTATTTTAGATAGAGACACATCAACCCCATGCAACTAGGAATATGTAAGGGCTCATCACTAAAGTTTAGACTAAGTGAGTATGGACATCATGGAAGTAGAATAATGATATATGATGTGTGCTTCTTTTAAAATGTAATGTTGGATGAGGAAAGAAAGGGGTGATAAATTTCCTTAAGTATTTATGAGACACTAATGAGATCAAATATCATGAAATTTATATATGGTATTTGAAAGGAAACTTTAAATGAACAAACAAAAAAATGTCTTAATAGCCAAAGTTGATTATAAAATTTTTAGGCCCTCATATTATGACTATTAGATGTAAGCCCTAAAAAAATATAATAAAAAAGGTGTGTTATTTCAATGGATATGAGTAGATACTCTAGCTTCTCTATTGGATATAATTTTTTTAATTATCTAGAATTTTCTACAATGTTGGAATAATTGTTAGATTTAGTAGTCAAATCAAGGTTAATTAATACTTTAATTTTATCTCATTCCTAAGTAACATTGTTACAATCATTAGGGACCATGGGTCATGGTTCCCATAGAGTATATGAGCCTCTACAAATACATTAAACATGTAACATTATTATATTTGAAATGGGTTTGGAATTGATAACCATTTTGAAGAAGAAATAAAAGTAATTTTGAATTATATAAACAAGTATGTCTATTCCCCTTTCAGATTATTATCTCCTCCTCCTACATTGATATATTATGTTTGCTAATTAAATATATGTTATTCTTGCAACAACATGATGTAGGAGCATCCAGGCTATAAGAGAAATATTGCATCAACTAAGAAAGATTTGTGTTGTTTATTTTCAATAAGGGATTTTTTACTTAAGTTTGCTAAGTATGAAGGACTACAGAAGTTTGGGTTTCAGACTTCAGGCTTGAGGTGTACTTGATGTCATGAATAGTTGGACATTGGGCTTTGGCGTTAAAACTTACACCTTGACTTAACTGCTAAAGATGTATGATGTATGGAGGAACTGCAAACCACGACACCCAAAATGATGGAAATTGGTAAGGATGAGTTTCAGTCTTCATGAGATGGAGTTTGGTCTTATGCCTTACTTGGAAGATGGTAAGCAGAAGATTGTAGAAGAATAAGACTAGAAGATAGAAGTGACACAACATATACCGTGGAGAAAACCTTTCAGGAAAAAACTCCACCAAGAATCAATGTATTATTTAATCTTAGAATAAGATTACAATAATTCCAATCCTTTCTTGAGATGCTTCTTTTTCCTTCAACAATTCTTCTTCACAACCTGTAGTAAAATTTGATTAACTCTCTTCAACTTGTTGCAATATATAGACAATAATGAGCCTTGTAAACTCCAAAGAGTTTACAATTACAAAGCACAATGCTTATCTCACAAAACCCACGCCTATTCCTTGCAAGTAGAGTTCTACCATGAAGAACAATGTAAAATCAACTCCTTCATCCATTCAGGCGTCCCAAACTGAAGTCATAACTGAACCTTTATTCCAAAGATATCTTCTAAGTTTATCCTCAAAGTTGGCACCCAAGAATGGGCCCACTTACCTGAGCCTTATAAAATATCTTAACATGCAAAAGTGTCAACTCCAAGATTCCAACTTGGGTGCCCAAGGTGGGTCCAATTCAATCTTTTCTAACTGAAACATATCTCTCCACCATTCATGCAAATACCATGCATGATTGATCATCCCCACTTAACTGAATGTGTATCACCTATTATCTGTCATGCAACTCAAGTCATTAGTCATGCATTCCAAGTCAAGTAAATTCAACTAGCATTCAACTAAAACTAACTACATGCAACTGAAGATAACTGAACCATAGCTGAACTGAACTGATACTAAACTGAACTGAACTAATCTGAACTGAATTGAATTGAAATCCATGCATGTAAACATCAATCCCTAACTTCTAGAATCTTTACATGCATTACTGAAGTGTTGTCTTTCTCCATATAGTTAACTTAACTCAAAGCGGTTTTCACCTTCCATGTGGGTGCCCCATGTGCTCCTATTTTGTAGGAGCTCTGCATGGGTGTCCCTACATGTTCCTATCATTTAGAATTAATTACAAATGTCAATTTACATATTCATTTCATTCGAATTTAATCTCTTTCTAATCCTAGTGTTTGGGGAACACTTTCCAAGGACTTACCTGAGATACATGAAATAATGTTTAGGATTGCAATTAAATGGCATCCTATTCCCAACATTCTCCCACTTGACATTATACATTGCAATTATTCTAAAAAAGGAATATCATTATTATAAATCAATTACAAGACTCGAGGCCAATGGCCTTCTTGCACCAACTAATCAATCCATGCCAACTTCAAATGCAACCTGCATAATCATGAAGCTCCAAACAAATGATTAAAACCAAAAGAACTTATCTATAGGAACTAGTTTCATAAGATAATCTGTAGCATTAATTAAAGTGTCAACTTTCTCAAGTAATACCTTCCCAATCTCAACCATTTCTCATACAAAGTGATACTGAACATCAACATGCTTAGTACAAGCATGATACATAGGATTTTTAGCTAAACACATAACACTCTAACTATCACATGTTCAAGTTTAACTGACTCGCAATTAAAACTAATACCTTTCCCAAGTATTTGTATCCAAATTGCCTCTTGGAGGCATGTGAAACCGCTGAGAGTGTTGAACTCATGTCCAACCAAGGTGTAGGCTTCTCGGTCCTTACTGTTGAAAATATTTTCTTACAAGTAACCATTCCAACATATATCTCTTACCATAAGAGAACTCAAGCCTTACCTATTTCTCCAAGTATCCATGGGGACCTATAACCAACCAATCCATGCCAAAATCCAAATGCAACATAGCACTATCATGAAGTAATCAAACAAATGATTAATGTACCCAATACTTAAGAGAATTACACAAGATCAATGTCAAAGCTCCAATAATGAATTAGGAACATAAAAATGACAACATGATCTAACCATCTTCTACTAGGAGATCACATACACCATAACATATATACATCCTAGTCTCAAGAGAAAACTTTCCAAACTCTAAATGCATATCAAGAGTAAACCATGAAATAATAGCAACCACTATAAACCAAGAAAAAACCATATCCCCAATCACATGAAGATAACCTTACCAATGATGCATCCACATCACTGCCAACAACTCCCATTGAATCGTGGTATGAGCTACACATGGCATCATGACTACCATCCTCCTCATGAATATCACTCTTTAACATCAAGCAAAGAGTCATCACTAACATTTTTACATGAAATGATCAAAGCATGATTACCGTCATCTTGGGATTCCTCTATAGAGGAATCATAACTCTTAAATTTCTTGTTCTTACAATCCTTCTTCACATGTCCCTGTTTACCACAGTTCCAACACTTTACCTTACTCTGTCCTTCTGACTTACCCTTTCCTTCCTTGTCTCCCTTAGGTTCCTTTTTATTAGGCCTACCTCTTACAAACAAGACATCTTGGATTTCCGTTTTAGACTTCCTCCTCATCTCCTTTGATAGGAGAGTAGGAATTATATTGTCTATCTTTGGATCTGCACCACTACCATTGATAGCAACAATTAGATTTTCCCAAGATTCTGGTAAAGAACAAAGTAACAATATGCATTTATCTTCATCTTCTAGCTTTACATCTACAAATGCTAACTGACTTAGAATCAAATTAAAAGCATTCAAATTTTTTGCAACATAATCACCATCTTTTATCTTTAAAGAATACAACTATCTTTTCAAATACAACTTATTAGTAAGACTTTTAGTTTGATAAATATCACCTATTCTCTTCCACAACTTATATGTAGTAGTTTCTTCTAAAAAATTCAAGAGAACAACATTAGTTAGACATAATCTTATGGTCCCTCTTTCCTTCTTATCAAGCTTAGCCCAATCCTCATTTGACATCGTTGTAGGTGACTTTTTCTCATTACCAACAACTAACCACTTATTTCTCTCTTCAAGGAGATCCTCCATTTTTAGTTTCCACATCCCATAACTAGATCCATTTAATCTTTCAATAGCTAAACGAGAATTAAAACTCATTGTAACAAACTTATTTTCTAAAATCAGCAATAACACAATAGTAAAAGCTCACAGTATAGCCAAAAAACCTTCAAACTTTTAAGAGAAAGGTGTCACAAACTCTACCCAACCTCAACTCTGATACCAAATGTTGAAAAATGGTATGTAGAGTAGCTAGATGGGAGGAATGTAACTCTATCCAAATATTTAGTTAAGACACAAATTTGCTTGGATGTTGTTGGAGGGAATCTATAAGCCCTAACAACCTTGTTTGAAATAGAAAGACAATTCAATTAAAGCATCAAATCTTAATTGTTTTGATAATTCTCTCTTTTCTAGGGTGCCAATTGAATGGAGCAAAAATATTTTATAAATAACAATAGTGGATTTCAATATCTTATAGTCTCACTAGCAAAAATGAACTCAAACAATTGGTCAAGTAATACAAGTATATCTAATTTCTTCGTGATATAGTTAATATCAAATTTGTAATTAATTTTGTGTAAGAATTAACTCAAAAATATTTTCTAGAAGATTGAAAAGGAATAGAATCAAAAGTACAATAAAAGCATTCAATCTATCATTCATGACATACATGCTCATCAATTTAGCCTCAAACAAGTGAGTCAAGTTTACATTCATTGAAAAATTATGGTTGTTTATCCTTTAAATTGAGTTATATATTTGTAGTGATACAAATGTTTAGATGGTGGGATGAGATGATTATGTAGAAACTAAGTTTCTTTAGGAATTGATGTGGAATATACTTTTTTTATACATATGGATTATATGAGTCTAACTTTATAGCAACAAGATCTCATTGTGTAAAATTTGGTACATTCATTGTTGTTATTGATGATATTTTTTTATAACTATGGAACAATTGATGAGGTCATGCCCTTTAGGGAGGCTTTGATCAAGTAAGTTATTTATCGTAGATTTTATTACTATCATAACCTAATTTGAAAAATGATAAAAAATTTAAATCATAATAATATATATCTTTTCTTTTTACTTTGAGTTTACTTGGTATATTAAGCTATACAAATGATGAGATCATACCCTTTAGGGGGGATTTGATCAGTAAGTTATTTATCATAGATTTTATAACTATCATAACCTAATTTAATAGCCATGATAAACTCCTCAACTTTAGTCACAAAAATTCCAATCAATGGTGTCTTTTGATAGCCACGAATGTCTTTGTTAGTTACTTTCATCTATATAGATTGATTTTGAAGATTAGCATAAAATAAATTTTAGTACTCCTTGGGGTGCATTTTGCTATTAGTTCATGTCATTTGGGTTGAAAAATGTTGGGGTGCCTATCAAAGAAAATTAGATAGTAATATTCCATGAATATTTCATGTAATATTATGTAGATGTCATCTTGAGTAAATAAAAATGAAGGGATGAACACCTACATCTCCTCCACAAAATATTTTGATGGATACAAGAATACAAGGTATGTATCAACTCAAAGAAATGAGTCTTTGGGGCCACTTTAGGCAAGATATGGGGCTTCATTGTCTCTAGGAATAACATAGAGATGGATCCCACTAAAGTTTTAATGATCATTGAATATCTCCACTAAGAAATATTAAGAACTCCATAGCCTCTAAGGAAATATTTAGGCTATACATAGGTTCATTGCATAACTAGCCAATAAATGTTATCCATTGTCCTATCCCCTCAAGAAAAGTACTAGGTTTCATTGGGATGAATCTTCTTCGAAGGCCTTTGGTCAAATCAAAGAATACCTTCTATGTCACCTCTATTTGTGGAACCCATGGAGAACAAGTCAAATCATTATTTTATAATTCCACTACACTAGTCACCTTGGGATCACTTCTACAACATCATGATGAATAGGGCCATAAATGAGTAGTCTTTAATATAATAATAAAATGTTGGTCATATATGAACTCCACTACATGACTATGAAAAATCATGTTTGGACATTGTCTTCACCTCACAAAATCACTAGCATAACATGCTTAACCACCACATTCAACTTATTTACCAAATCGATCCACTCAAGTATCTTATAGAGAGGACTTCCTAACAAGATGCATGGCTAAACAATTCATGATGTTTAAATTTTTTGGCATCAAGTATGTGGATTATAAAGCAATTAAAGACTATATTTTAAATAACTAGCTAGTCAATGCATGATAAATCAACACTCATCCATTGATCCTAGAATTTCCTAATGAGCTCACATATTGACTCTTGATAATTCTCTACCTAGAATATCTACATTTTGTGTAGCCTTCCCTAGTCCATTATTTCCCCCTTCCTCCACCCTTCATTCCTTCTATCCAATAGCATACTTCTACTCCCTTGACTTAATGATATTCCCTACTCCATGCCTAACATGGACCCAAACATAAAGTGTCATCCTATTCATGTTCAACTTCCTTGTAATCCTAATATCATCCCATTATCCTAGCTCCCTCTACTCTCTCACCTTTATTACTTACCCATACTTCTTTTTCCCCTTCCATTACCCCTATCATTTCTAATCCTTTTTTTCCATTCCTCCTATACTTGATACTTCTACCATTTTTTCACCCATTGTAGTGAGAACTTACTATTCCCACCATAATACCAACCCTAATCATATCTAAATCATTTATCCCATTACTATCCCCTACTACTTTGATCTCCTCACAAGATCTAGTTTTCCCCTAGATGACCTTCACATGATTTGAGGCGTTCTACCTCCTCTTCTAATAGAATAATTTTATCCTTTGACACTTCAATATCCATCCCACCTTCTAGTGTTCTTGCTATCATAGTGATCCCATCCACTCTTCTTAACACACTTTTTGAGGATACCTTCCTATATTGCATGGATTCACTCTATCATGAATATAGTAAAAAAGAACATAGGGGAGGAGATAACCAAATGAAAGAAGGAATATAAATAACAAGAATAACTTAATTTCCAAAAGGAACACACTTAATAATGATGTGAAAGGAAAAACAAATTGTAAAATTTTATCATTATCAAAGGCTCAAGAGAAAAATAAATATAGGATCTCTTAGGCTCAAAACTGTAAAATATCATGGCTTCACACGTAATTCTTCTCACAACAAAGCTCAATACATTTATGGCTAGATTAGAAGAAAAAAGTTTAGAAAAAAGAAAGAAGGAATGTCATGGTCAACATCATGGCTTACACCAAATGAGCATCAATTCCAATGACAAAAAAAATCTTCATACCAACATGCCACCTATCACCATCTTGGTCACTCCTCATGGCACTTGATTCTCTTTTGGAAATCCTAAAAATGATCATGCATAACAAAATAAATGAGAACTCACAAACATGTAAAAAGTAAATAACCAAACATAAAAATGATATGCTAGATATCTTTGTGTGCTCATTGTCCTTAACATGTGTGGTCCATGGGAACCTACAAAATAGAGAAATATGTGCAATGCATAGCTTATTTCTCACAAATAAAATATTTACACAATAAAAGTAGCTTAACTATATAGAAAATTGAAAAATAGGACATGAATACAATAAGAAAAAACTTATACAAAAAGTGATGTGATGTGCACTACATGACATATCAAAGTCTACCACATTATGTGATAAGGCTTTATTGTGATACATAGTGATGAGTCTTTGTGTAGCATCTGCCACTACTAAAAAAACAATCATAAAAACATGTGGTAATATATGCCCCTCCAATTGGTTGCATATAATGTATGCAAGGAATTAGAGGAGAGGAAAAACATACAGTGAAAGTAAATGTAATCGAAGGATAAGTATCTAAGCATATGAATTATATAAATAAAATATTAAGAATGTGTCATTTAACAAGGTAGGTAACTATCAAATGACAAACATGAAGATCATATAAACTAGAGATGGACATTAAGAAAATAAGGTTCCCCCTAGAATGGCCAAATGAAAATGGTGATGTGAACCTCAATGGCCAAATCATTTATGTAGGAATTGTAAGGATAAATCAAATGCATTTTTATGATAAATGTATAAATGTAGTGTGCAGGACCGACAATAATGAAAAGGCTAGCCAATCTAAGATGTGACCAATAAGTCAATCTTGCACATATTTCACTTTTTAAATATTTCTTCTCCACTTAACTTCCCTTCCTTTATAAAGATTTCATGATCCATGAAATATCCAATCACCATTTATTAATAATAAGTCTCACTCCCACTTTTGAATTATCTTTGAAATGTATTTGCCCTTATGTTTTACTTGCAAGTGAATGAATAAATTATGCCACCCATTTAACATTTGAATATACTTACTTTCCATTTTTCTTTCATTTTTTACTTTTGAAATATTAAAAAAATTAATATTTTTTCTTTTAAATTCATTTATCCATATTAATTATTAAAGTAATATTTAAATATTTAAATAAAGTTTTACTTTACCACTTTAGTCTTCATTGATAAAAATAAAATTCAATTCATAACATTATAAATGAATATTTATCATTTAAATCCTTTTTGAATCATTTTAAATCACTTACAAATCTTAAATCTTCTTATGAATCTTTACTCACTAAAAACTCATAATTACTTCCCAAACAAATATTTTAATTACATAAATTAAAAATATATTAAAAAGTATCCACATCACCCTCCCAACCAATAGTGGGCCTTAAAGCTCTACAATCAAATATGATAGATAGTGCTCATTGACTTTTGAGCACAAAAGCATTTCTTTAATATCCAAGGGCTTATAACATTAAGTGATCCTTTTAAGACCTTATAGAAAAGAATTTAAATAATATTTCTTTAAGTTGTGGTGGGCCCAGATGTTAGTCTATTATTTAAATAATTGTTGATCAAAAAGGTCAATTGGCCCAATTTTTATAAATTTTAGAGTTCAAAGAGATCCACTTCCTTGGCATCACTAGATGCTAAACAAACTAGAATTATTTTCAAGGCCTAAAATGACTCCAATAGCACAAAAAATGTTTTTTTTTTTTTTTCATCCTATCCTAAAAATTGTATTTTTGCATTCTTAACATTAGGAACAATGTTGAGACAAATTTCTTAACATATATTTTATCATGTTTTACACTGCCAAACAAATACAGTCTTCCAATCCAATTGATTGCTATGTTTTAACTTGCTTGCAAACCACATCCAAGTATTCAACTTACTTCTAAATTAAATAGAAAAGTTATTTTCCTTGCTTATTTAAATGAAATCAAATGATTTGATTTGATTCCCATGATTCAAATGAAAGATATATAAAACCATGTTTTCACTTATTTTTATCTTTTTTTTTCTTGCAATATTTCAATACACATTTATAATATTATTTTCATGATAAATAAGTCTTATTTAAATAAACTATATATTACTCATATTTAATTAATGAATAGACAATGTTTAAAAAAATTCAATTATAAAAATATTTTATTTTCATGATTTAAATGAAAGATTTATAAAATTGTGTTTTCACTTATTTTTATTCTTTTTTCTTCTAATATTTTACTACACATATATAATATTATTTTCAAAAAAATAAATTTTATTTAAATTCAATATATATTACTAGACAATGTTTACAAAATTCAATTATAAAAATATCAATCACATCCAAAAATATCACTTTATAAAAAAGCATTCTTCTCAATTCAAGCAAACAATTTTAAGTCACACACATTCATATATGCGTGCTAGTCTACATGTTACAAATTGGACAATATTTTATCACAGACCAATTGATAAGGGGCGTTGAAATTTGATCACAAAATTTATGAACTTAAGCAAGAGTATATGAATTTAAGAGGTGTTGAAATTTGATCACATAAAGTATAAATTTAGGCAAGAATGGGTGTTGCAAGTGCGGTAAAGAAGCTTAGATCGTAAGATGGGAAGGATAGTATTTTCCATGCTCTACAAATTTGGGTTTTCGAGTACATCCACTACCAAAAGTCGGCGCTCATGGCCGAGATTTCATTGGTGGGTGGAGGGATATGAAACAAAGTGAATGCTCAAATTCTTCCACCTATCTTACATTTGAACATACCTACTCTTCATTTCATTTGGTATTTCACTTTAATAATTTAGTATTTTCCTTTTTTACTTTTACTTTATTTCACATTCCTATTCACTTTGTATTTTAAAATTCATTTATCTATATAAATATGAAAACAAAAAAAATATTATTTAAATCAAATTTCACTTTACCACTTTAACCTTCATAGATGAAAGAAAAATTCAATTCATGACATTAAACATAAATTTCTCCCATTTAAATCCTTGTTGAATCATTTAAAATCACTTTCAAACCTTAAATCTTCTTATGAATGTTTATTACATACCCAGTTACAAACCCATAGTTTGATATTACAAACCCGTAGTTATTTTCTAACCCATAATTAATTGGATATTACAAACCCATAGTTACTTTCCAAAAGTCTATTTTAATTACGCTAATTAAAATATATTAAAAACTATCCCAACCAATAGTGGGCATAAAAGCTCATACACATAGAATTTCCTCTCTAAATCTCTACAATCTATTGATCAAATATGATCAGATGGCGCATACTTGTGAACATAAAGGCATTTCTTTAATATCCAAGGGCTTATAATATTAAGTGATACCCTTAAAAACCTTGTAAAGTTGTGATGTTGATTTGTCACTCGAACCAATGGAGGGGCTTTTCACTTTTAATTCATTCACTTTCTATCCCCAACTCCCAGCTGTTGTAGATTTGATTAAATCAACAGAGCTAAAGGCCTCCCTAAACAAAGGATTTTATAAAGTTTTAAGGCAGATTAAAATATTCTTTTATTTGTTGAGTTGGAGTATTCAACCAATAAGAAGGCATTCATTTTTTCTCCAACTTTAGAAAATTTTAAGCTATCCTGGAGCCATTTATCTAAACTTAGATCAATCAATGGTGAATGTGTCTTTATCGATCAATAGACTTTATAAAAGATTCCCCATTTTATATTTGCCAAATTTGAATCCTTAGAACATTATTCTTACCTCTGCTCTAGCATTCAATATTTTTCATGCTATACTGGTTGTGCTCATATGTGACATCTACTCGAGCCTCTAATGCCACCTTGGACTAATCCATATGGACCACACTCAGCTATATTGGTAGTGTCAATCTACATTCATCAAGTTGAACCTTCTAAAACCTACACCAAACCTGCCTAGCAACACCATAAATTAGTGTCATGTAGTATTTTATCTTTTATGGTCTCATTCAAATGTTGTATCCCATTTTGTATGCTTCAAACCAATTTAAATTGTTGCAAAAAGAGTATCTAATGCTACACCATTTTAGCTTTGATCCACAATACATCTTTTATTTCAATGCATTTATCAATTAAATATCCATTCCCTTGCATAAGCATGTCATTTATTACATTTCTCTACAATTATTAAATGGAAATAAGAAAAAATTAAATGTTGTGCCCTTGTACTTATTCAACCATGTTGGTAACTTAAGCCTTGGCATCATGAATGCTCTGTTTGTGGCTCTATCAGACATATGTGCCAAGCTTATGATTTATTTGTGTGGCTTCTTCATATTTGGTGCCAAGTTGGCAACCTTTCAATTATTCTTTTGTCTTATACTTTTCCAATGTCATATACAATATGGTTGTTCTCTTTGCTTTTTTTTTTCTTCCTCTCTAATGGATGGCATCCCTAAGCCATATTCCATATATTTTTTACTATTTGTGTTTCATTGCTAGTACCAAGCCAGATATCTACATGCCATTCTTCATATTCATGTTGATTTGTTTTTTTTTGTGGGCCTCTCTAATCATATGCACCTTCTTTAATCAATTTTCCAACCTCTACAAGGCTGCACCAGCTATATTATATTGCTATGCAATACTAGGAACTTCATCAAATCTCAATAGTTTGTGCCCAGCTAATATAGAGCACACCAATATTTATATGTTGTAATCTTTTGATGTTGTTGTATGCCATGCTTGTGGTCTTGGAATGTAATGCAAACATTCATCTTGATTGTGTAGGAACTCTCTCTCCCCATCGTTTTTTGTTTCTGCTTCATTTCTTTTTCCTCCACAAGTCGAATTGTTGGAAATAATCCCAACTACCTACCTTAAATACAACTCTATATTTCATCATTCCTCTTCCTCACCGTTCTCTATTCTCTCTACAGTCAAAGACATTTTCAGCTC
>VDFB02057870.1:0-19272 GCA_007258455.2 Sequoia sempervirens
AAATACCCACGAATCTCAAACAAAACTTTCGCAATTTTTCTTTTCTTCAAACCCTCGATTTGCTGCTTGAAAAATCCCCGATTTCATGCAGAGATAAGTCATGATTTTTACCCTAAAAAAACGCAATTTCTACTTCTTTGAAACCCTCAACACTGCAAAAAATTCCTTCAAAAATCCACCTCAAAAAAAACTTCAAAAATCTTTGCAGAAATGTCCTCAATTTTTCCAAATGAAAAAGAAAACTTTGATTTTTGAAAAATTGGTTCACAAAAGATCTTCACAAAATTCCTCAATTTTTATCTTATAAAAAATCAGCTAAAAAAACTTTACGAATTTTTTATTAAAAAAATCCATCAAAAAAGTTTGAGCCTAACCTCCAATACCATGAAATGATAATTGATATTCGTCATTCACAAAGGAGAAGAAAACTCCTTAAATAATACAATACATGACAATGTTTCTAAAAGGAAACAATTGTTAACAAAAGTAACTAACTGAAAGTTACTAAAAGCTAACTGAAGCAAACTAAGTTAACTGAAAGTAAATTATTGACCAACTAAAGGCTAAGATGACCATTAAATAATACAATAATACTTTAATAATTTAGGACCCCAATTTTATCTGTGCAAATAAAGAATTACAGGCTTACCTCTTGAGAGGACGATTCTTGTAATGACCCCTAGCCCGGTTTGCCCTAAAATTCTTCTAATGAACACAACTTCCCCACTAGGGTTAGAATTTTTACCTCGGATGGATAACTTGTTGGTGGAGTTCTTTGATTAAAACTTGTGTACAACATAGAAACAACATTGCCAATCATACATATATATATATTGTTAGCATCAATTCCATGGCGACATATTTATGCAATCCTTTTGTGAACTAAGAGCAGTGACATGGTGGGTCCGCCCTAGCCATATGCCAACCTAAGAGGCTGTATACCACAAGACTCCCTGTTGGTGACCTATACCTGCTTTCCCCAACCATGCCCTTGCCTCGGAAAACACTTGCCCCATTGTGGAATGGCAGAGCTTATAGGCGGTCTTGGCACTTTCACCCCTCCATGGCCCATCCCTTCCATTTAGTTTTGAGCGGACTATAAGTAGTATATCCACCCCTCCATGGCTCACCACTTGTCCGGGATTAGGCAGCCTGTAAGTGAAATGCACCGCCTTTCTCAAGCCCTCTTCCCCAAGGGATTTTCAGACAGTCACATGCAATTCATTTTAAGATTTACAAGCAATATGCATACATATGTAAACAATGAGTTGCAAGAAAAGAGCAATCCGTGGTGATGAATATGGACTGGTTCTCTTGGTTTCCCAAGCTAAATGTTTCTTCTCCTTAATCGATCCCTCTATTCTTAACACTCAAAAGATATCGTTAGTGTGAATCAAAATAAGAATCTATTTTGCATACCGATATTAAAGAATCATAATTACTTATAAGGCTCAATAATTGTTGTAAGCATCATTATTGCATAATCATATATAATTCACACATATCGATATCCTATATATATACTTATACGTAACATATATATTTATATGTAATTACACGGAACTTACTCCCCTTATTGTTGATTTATCATTTTCCCTCATATATCTTTCATTTGGATCATTTCTTCATTCACCTATGTTTCCTCTTGATATATATATATATGGATTATCTGTGGTGCAGGAACTACACAAGTTGCTTGTTATAGCTGTTGTGTTTTTGTGTCTCCTTCTACTCATCCAGGTATATCTTTTCAGATTTTGATGCTAATGGTTACCCTTCATGTATGTATATATTCATGAACTACGGTTGGACCAAGATGATTAACCACAGCCCCTATTTACAACTTTATGTTTGTGCGATCTTCCTTAGGCACTGTATTGGAATATGCTCAAATGTCTCCTATGTCCAGTCTTAGGTGGTTTGAGGCTCTAGAAAGAGTATTGTTGTCTGATTTCCTGTAGATATGAATTGTAATTATTCCCTGATGCTTTCTTCACCTCTCGTTATCTCTTTAATATCCTACTGTCGTTATGTGAAGGGTGACGTCTCTTAATTCACACCTTTTATCCTGAGGTTAATTGACGTTTGTTGTTTATCCCTCCTTAACAAAGTGCCTATCCCTTGGTATTGCGACCTCTTTGGCTTTTTACATTATCACTGCCAATAATGGTATCTTCGTCTCCTAATTTTGAGTTGGTTTGCACATTTAGCAATATCGATCCTTCTTCTTACAAATTCCTCAATCTTCTACTAATAACAAGCTTGAATAATAACGTTAAGAAAACCACGATGTCAAGCAAGTGGATATAATAATGGTTTTGGCTTCCAAAATCTCCCGTCAAACTCCCCATCGTAGAAAACAATCTGCCAGCAATAAATCATGACCAATTCGCCATTGACAATTGCTTCTATCAACATGACGACCTTGGTCTTGAATGTTCCGATATACAATATCATGGTTCCTCAACATTATCGTTTGATGAAGGCTTTTTGTTTTATAGGGAGCATTGCCTTTACACTTGTAATCATTTTCTAATATAAAAATATTCTAATAGCAATCTTAAATAGGACTGATGTCTTCATAAGGTAATCGATATATATATATATATATTATTTCATGTTATATTTATGTTAAAATATTATGTGTTCATATATAATATATATATATAATAATGATTATAATACTTAGTATTTAGTATTTGTAATGCTATATTTAATAATTATAACTAGAAGATTACCTTTGAAAATTATAATTATAATAACATTAAAGAGCAAATAATTTTAATATATATTTAAAGAGCAAACAATTTTAATATGTATTTTATTTATTTTGATGCTTTTATATCTCAGTGTTACCATCTGGGGGACATGACAATTCTGAAGTTCAATACAAGTAGTATGCAGCTATCAAAATCTTCCTAGACCAAAAAGGTTTAAGAGACCTTAAAAACGGCTTGTCTACATTCTCTATTAAGAAGACCGAACTAAAAGATTCTTGGTATTCTACTCGTTGACCTGTTCAATGTTACTTTTCTTGCATTTAGAGAGCATATGGTTCCAGTCTAAGATAACTTCCACGATTTACCTCAAGTAATTTCTGATGCATCGCTGGCGGATTTGCTCTTCTAGCTCTGCATTTCCAAGACTTATAGTACAATTTGTCTGAGCAAGTTCTTAGGTTGCTGCCATTCGATCATTTTTTCTGACCGAATGAGCTGATTTAACCAAACAAGAGAGTTAGGTTTGTTTCAGGTTGAATTGCGCAATCTAGTAACTCGCATTTTACAGAAAATCTCATCGCACTTACAGCTGAACAGGTCATGTGGAGTGCCAAAGGGAATGCCTAAAACTTTGCACACTTGAACCAATCACAATTTCTGGCACCATAGGCTACGATCGACAAAATTAAAAAACGCAGGCAAAGGTAAAGGTCATTTTCTAGATCATGGCTTGGCCAGGGCATACGGGACTTTTTCTTTACCTTATGTGTAAGGTTCAAAATTTGTACTCCTTGAGTTTCAACCTCTGAAATGAAAACCTCTTGAGTCAAGCAAGAATACTCCATATACAGAGCTTCAAAGTTCGAGGTAAGGCATTCAATTTTAGTGGACACCAGCGCAATAAGGCGAATAACAACAGAAATTTTGTTTTGAAAATACCAGTATAATTATTTACCAAACCTAAAGTACATTATCAGCAGCTTAGATCGGCTAACGATGTGCGTGTTCAAGACTGAAATCATTGATGCAAACTAAATCCACACATTTTTTCCCATAAACATCTTGTTCATTACATGTGTGTTCGTTAGCTGCAAGAAAGAAAAGCTAAAATTTGAAAATGAGGCGGAGAAATGTTTACCTCCAACCAAGCATGCATAGCCAAGAGTAAGTTTTTGAGACATAGACAAAGCCATCTGTTTACGTTCTTCTTTTCCTTCGTCTTCTCCTCCTCCGCCGCCTCCTCCTCCTCCTCCGCCGCCGCCGCCGCCGCCAAATTTATCTCCTCCTCCTCCCTCTCCACCACCTCCAGTGAAATCTAATTTCGGCCCCGACTCCTCTGTATCTGCCACGTCTAGCTGTCCCTCGCTTACTGGTATAGCAGATGCGAACGCGATTATTTGCCGATCGTTAGACGTAAAGAGGTAACGATTATAGTGAGTCCAGTTGCTCTGAGCCCTTGAAGACCTCGTTAAGCCCGCATTATTTACTAATGCCAAACTACATGACGGGCAAGTGAGAGCAAATTGAGAGAATCTGGTGGCATTTTTCACCTGTTTGGAAAAGGAAAGGGTTTGAGAAAAAGCAGGCGCCGGGGAATCGACAAGGGAAGAGTGAGATAGTGTAGAAGCAAACGAGAGCGCTGCCATTGTCAGAGGAAGAACTTGCAATATCGCATATATGCCCGGTTTCGTAGGTCAAGGGCTTCACCTGGGCCTTTATAATTTTTATTTACCTCAACTTGGCGTACTACCCTTTTGCATGGCAAATTCCGGAAAAGCGAAGCATCTGCTTATACCCACGTGTACGGTGCGTAGTGGTTTTTAAGCACTCTTTATTAAGAAGAGTATTGATTAAAGATATCAAGTTTCCACAATCCTGCAGGGGGTAAGGTATGTACACCTCATATTGTGGAGCACGAGTTGGGTGCCTCCCTCAGATTTGGGAGTATGAGGAGTCCCATATATACTGTAAGCTGTCTGTAGACCCAAAAACAGATTGCCTGGTATTCGTGGACTATAAAATAATATTATTATTATTATTATCAAGTAGTGCTATTAATTTCTGGATTTGATTGTGTTTTGGTTTTTCACATCAAAACTTTAATGACGTCCACGAGGCCAAACTTTAATTTCTTTATTAAGAGTATTGATGTTGGCCATTTTTCTTATTTGAGATTGAAATGAAATGAAATGAAAAACTTTAATGACGTCCACGAGGCCAAAGAAGTCTATGGGACCCAAGAGCAGCACAAGAGCCCTCACAAAAGGCCCTAAACAGACTGCAAACTCCGTTCGAGATCAACCCTTTTGCAGTGAATTTTGATGATGAAGTTTGCAGTTTTGTCTAACCTTGATTAAGTATTTTGAATGTACTTCTAATCTCAGGCAGCGTTTATGGGGCTATTTAGTTTATTTTGGCTAGGAGTTAATGTTCTAACATTTTAAAGAGTATTTTGTGGAGCTGGTGGTACCATGATTATATTTTTTTTCTATGGTTAATTTAAATTTATTTTTTTCAACTATATAATGAAATGAACAATACTAATAATATTTTGTGCAAGTAAAAAACTAGAGGAAAAAATTGGAGGCAAATGGGGCAGTGGGTCTAGCTCGATTGGCAAAAGCATCATGTTGTAGGCAAGAGGTCACGAGGTCTAGTCTCCCTACCGTCTTCGTGGTACCAGAGGGTGTCACGCCAGCGTCACCGGTCACGTGAAAAAAGTCTATCAGGCGCACTATAGTTTATAGAGGGATGGATACCCGACCGATTCCTACAGTCTAATAAAAAAAAAATGGAGGCAAATGTGAAAAGGGAGGCAAAGAGATTTGTGGAGTCACATGGAAATTTTTTTAATATGCAACAACTGCTTATTTTCAGCCCCCACATTTTTCCACAACCTATTTTCAATTTTTAAGCAATTGTTGCTCACGAAAATAGGAAAAGATTCTAAATTATCCTATTCCCATAAATAATTTTTTTCATGGGGACATTTAACTGCTTAATTTTAAGCAGAAAATAGACTTAAGCAGCAGCATGGAATAGGGGTTACACCCTCTCTCATACATGTGTATCGCAAGACAAAGTAAGTGATAGGAAAGTTTAGGGCTTGCACTCATGGGGAGAGAAAGTAGAGTGTAAAGAGGGTTGTAGAGTGTAAAGAGACACAACCCTAATAAGGGAGCAATAGGGTGGGGAAAATCATCAAGTTCAATGTGGATCCATTAATGATTTGTGCATATATTGTGACTTTTATTATGTTGGTCCCAAGAATTTTAACATCTTTGAATCTCATTATGTTCACTTATCTTTTCTAAAAAGTAATAGGAATCTTCATAGAAAGGCAATTTCTTATATGAGTGTAGTTTGGTCGTTGTCTTAAACTAATCTACTCTACTTTATTAATGCAATGATTTGTCAACAACCCACTTATGGTGCTAATTTAGATTATTCTAATATAATGAGGGGAAGGGTTAAGAGGAAGATAAGGCTTAGATAAAACAAAAGGAAAAGGAGGCAATCTGTCAAAAGAACAAATTAATGTACAGCCACCTCTTCAAAGCTTGGCCTTCCATCCATCTTGCATGTATTGTGTGGCCAAGGTTCTTCAACCTACACCCACAACCTAACTAACAAATAGATTGAACATATAAGCAATAAGACATAACAACATTCATGAGTTCATTAATTAAATATGCTTCCATATAAGCACCATGAGTGGGCACGATAAATACAATGCCTCAAAGTTTGAGGACTCTCTTTGAAGCAAGGTGTTAAGCAATATAAAGTATAGATAGTTTATTAATACAAACTAAAAGATATTTAAAAAAGGGGGCAGTTATATTTATGTAATAAGGTGAGGCATCAAGATCATGTCATATGTAGTAATCAAGCCTGCAAAAATATTAGAATGTATAGAAGATTAAGAGAAACATGTGTCATTGCAAAGGAGGATCTACTTAATAATTGGATGAAGATGCATATATTGAAGTATCAAGGTGCTTGATAAGGATGGTCAAGTGCCTTCCACCCTTTATGAGCATGCAAATGGATGAGCTAGAGGGAAATATGTCATTAGGGACATGCTCAATAAAATCTAGCAAATGATGGTTGGATGAGTATGTGAGTGACCCTTAATAGTGATGATTACTTTGTTATGTGAGATGATCATTAATCATGTGTGTCCAACCATTGAGATCCTTGACAAGTTATGATAAGATGTTCCTTTAGAGGAAAATCAAGCACACATACATTGATGGTAGGAAAGACTTGAGTGAAAATTTAGAAACTATAGGCCAAGGAGCATTTATAAATTTCTCACTCAACATGCTATATGCTCCATGAAATTTTAATCAAAGAGGGAATTTGAAATGTTCGCTACACTAAGCTAAAAACACACCCTTCAAAATATGTAAAATAATAAATGTAGTAATCAAATAGTTAAAAAATTAACCTAGACATATGAGTTGAATGCAAATGGTTATATCCCTCACATTCCTATTATTAATTAACTATTCAATCAAGATTTTATCTATGGGAGTAACTATTTAGTTAAATCCATGAGGTGTAGGGAAAATTGATGATAGACTATCTTAATTAGTTCAACTTAATTTTTGATATTTTATTAAGATGGTATAATAGATTCTTCAAATTCTATACGAATGGTAATAATATTGCAAGATATTATAAGTATATCTTATTCAGATAAATTGTCTATAGTATCAAATGACCATCATATTGTATGGTAATACATTTTGAGCCCCGTGAATGTACTCCAAGTTATCTCCAATGATTCTACACATTACTTTATCCAATTATGTTATTTACATTAGTGAACGTTGTATATATTATTAAGAATGCAGATATCGTTGGTAGGGTGGTGTTGGTTATGGGAGAAGGTATTGTAAATAGAGCTAAAGAGTTGTGGCATTCAATGAAAGGTGGTGCTACTATTTATCATTGGAAAGCTTCTATCTATTAGGTCATGGGTAATGTCAAAGGTGGTGTTAGGTTTTGAAGGTTTTTTTTATATTAGATACTCTATGTTTGTTATATAGTTTAGGCAATGGCTTTCTTGGTGGATTTCGTGGGTGGTGGGTTTTAAGCTTTTTTTCTACTTCTAGTAAGTAGCTTGGTTTATTCTTGTGTTATATAGGTTGTCTCTTTTTTTGGTTTCACTTATGACTCTTCTTAGGTCGCACAAAATTTTCATCTCTATAGTTACAACTAAATATTTTTTATATCGAGTGAAGCCCCCTAATAAATCCTCAAATTTAAAATTAAAAAATAATGTAGATATTGTAAAATAAAAAAAATGCATGTAACTAGAATATGTTAATTTATCACTAAACTAATTAATTGTTTAGAATTTATAGATTTATAAATTGATGAAAATTATTTCACGTTGTAAATATTTTTAAAATTATATTGTCAATTATTTAATAGTGGAATTTTTTGTTCTATTTGTTTAATATTTTGATTAATTTTCTTATTAGAGGGTAAAGATAGGTTTTTAAAATAATCCAAACCATTTTTTTAGTAATCAAAAGATAAGCATTAATAGAATGCAAACTTCAAATAAAAATTATAGACCACCAAAAGTGCATAGGAAATGGTTTTGTTAACCAACAACGAAAAAAGAAAAGCAATAAACAAACAAAATGATAGCATATGACATAATGATTGCATGTGAGAAGAAAAAAGGGTCCTTTAGAGAAACCATTACATTCTACTCCTTCCTTAAAATCTCCAAATAACCCTCCATAATCTCTCTATCCATATCAATTACAATACTCCCATATTTTGGTTTATTTTTTTTCTAGTCCTTTTACTTAGGCCAATATTAAGACAATTATCTTTCATCTTCAACATAATTTTTTAAAGCATACCAATGCTAGCAGTGGAATTCTTCATAATAGCCTTTTTTAGTCAAATCATCTAACCATGTATACATGAAATTTAGAACAAAATAAAAAGAAGCTAAAGAAATATATGTTTCCTCTTCTAAATTCAATGTAACCTCCGAATGATCATAAAAAGAGTTAAATAAAATAAATATTTGACAAATCTTACCAAATGTAAACCCTTTTTAATGAAATGGATTTGATCAAGATCTGATTAATTTGTAGTTCCTCAAGCTTTGTGCAATATTTTGGCAATATATTCCTATCAAAATCACTAGGATGTATATTATTCTTCTCGATGAAGGATCTAGGGTTGCATTTATAGATTTTTATTAAGGATATGAATGGTCCATATTTGATGTTGAATGGATGGTTGAGATGCATTATGGTAACTCTATTAAATGTTTGTTGCCTTCTAGGTTAAGATAAAAGATGAGTGATCAAGATTAATTGCCAATGAATGGTTGAGATTAGCTGAGATCATTTTATTAAATGATGGGTAACTTTTAGAGTTATCTTTTTGATTGGTTAAGATTTATTATTGGATGGATGTGATTAACTTTTATTTAGTGAATGGATTTGTATTTAATAATTATGGATGAGCATGTGAATACTTATATTTTTTATTTTTTATTTTGAATAAATAGAGAAAATAGATTTTATTTTATTTATTTTTAATAATGAAGGGAAATTGGCCTAATTAATTAAATAATATGAATTGCTTAATTAATCAAAGATGTGATCTAACTAGTGGATGAAAAGGGGTTGGGAGTGTATAATTAATTCGATTAGGAGGATATTAACATGGTAGTGGTATCGACATGGTGTTAGAAATTATGAACAAGCTAGTGTGGTAGATTTTAGGTGTCTACATACCCAATGAGGTATTCAAGGCTTCTTGTTTACTTCCAATCATGCCCATCCTAGATTGAAGCCCTTTTAGTTATTTCTTATTTCATATAAATCCCTTCACAATATCTACTACTCCTCACTAAACTTAATAAGAGCCTCCTTTTGGGGCTAGCTCTTGTTCACCTATTGATGTAAGATTAATTTTAACTTCTAGTCTTTCATTTTCATTCATAAACCATTTAAGAATACTATGTTGAAGGTTATATTCCTTTTCGAGGGATTCTAAATTTCTTATTAAGTCTTTAATGGAAACCTCTCACTCCCTTTTAGCTTCTCAATTATCAACATAATCACTTTAATTACTTGGAAAAGCCTCAATATGTGAATTAATTTTTTACCATTCTTATAAGGATTTTTCATATTTTTCTCTACTTTATCTCCCTCTAGATATTTTTGGCTGCTTTGATGTCCTTGTTACAAATAACCTTGCTTGTAGTAAAAAATATCTATACTGCATCATACTCCTCCTTGACCCTCTTATCATTTAGGGCCAAGGAAATGTTGGTATTACTTTCCAGTCTTGGGACCTAACATTGATTCCTTCCCAGACGATATTTTCATCCAAAAAAAATTGGGAGTGAAGGAATCCTTACCATAAATTAGTATAGAAAGGTTAAATTAAGCTAGGATGACTCCATAATCAACACCTTCATAACAAGTTATAGAGGCACAAAATTGGCTTTAGAAAATTAATATAATATGTAGCTTAAAGCTTGGTAGAGTAGGAGTTTCACCTTGTTTGATGAAACATCCATCACTAATAATTCCAATAACATTAGCAAGGAAAATGGGGAACTCACCAAGATCTTGTGTTCAAAGTGGTTTAGCAATGTGAAGTGATAGGAGAACACACACTTGTATCTAACTTCAAGAGTGATATATTTGATCAATACGATGCTTGTCTCATCCCATGGCTCTGGGATAGGTTTCATGAGACAATCAACTTCAAACTTGATTAGCTTCTCTTTTTTTGAGAATATGTTAACATTTTTCAACCGATAGCCTCTACAACACTTTCCTCTAAAACCTCAAAACAAACCCATCTAGTACTAACATTTTAGGCCTTTAATGACTCAACAAATTCCATAATTGTTAACCATGTTATCAAAATAAAGTCATCTAGGGCACCATAATCCTTGGCCTTGTTATCATTTGGCCCTAAGGAAATTTTGGCATTATTTTCCCTCACTTGAGACCCTAACATAGACTCCTTTTTAGAGGAGATTTTTATTCAAACAAATTTGGGAGTGAAACCCTCCTTACTAAGAATTGGTATGGAGGGGCCAAATTAGGCTAGGTTGACTCCACAATTGAAACCTTTTTATGTTAATGTTATAATAGCTTCAGGTTCGTCCTTCCAGCAATGAGTGAAGACATAAATAAATGTAGCCTATCGGCTATTTATTTATATGCGTTATTTAATGAGAATGGGCGCTTCTCTTGGCAACAATATAATTTCTCTTGGGCCGACTTTCCTTATAAATTATATTTATTATTTGTAATTATATTATTTGTATCTTGGCCGACCTTGTACATGAAGAGGTGCAACCTCTTTCATATTTGTATAAATACAAGGTCACTTTCATCTATTTGATATTCATTTCAAGTTTGATTTACTTCAGTCAAGTGCGAATATCCTAAAGAGCATGTTGCGAATATATTCAAGGGCAAAATTAAAGTGCAAATTATTATTAGTCAGTACATTTGTGTTAGGTGTTGAAGATTGGCCTTGAAATTGGCCTCATTGTAAAGAAATTTGTTGTTGCCATTTATATATAAGAGAGATCTTTGTTGCTAGGTTTTTCTCCCTCAAGTGGAGGGTTTTCCCAGGGTATTTGTTGTGTTTCTGTGTCTGATTCTGAGTTAATTTTCTGTGTATATAATCTGATTATAAAAATTTACATGGTATCAAAGCGGGTTTGAGAGGATCGTGATCAGATTATTTCTAATCAACAATAACCTAGTTGTTCATCTATCTACATTAGTCAAGATGGTGAACGGTTTGAAGATTGAGGATAGACTCGAGGGTGCATCCAACTTCACATCATGGAGGTTTAGGATCATGCTTACCTTGCATGAAAATGACTTGGGAGAGTTCATAGAGTCCAGCGTTCCTGAACCTGAGGAGGAAGAAGCGAAGTTACAATGGGTGAAAGATGTTAAAGCAATGAAGATATTGGTTGATTCCGTCAAGGATCATATTGTGCCTATCGTCTCTAAGTTGAAGAGAGCGAGAGATATGTTCAAAACATTGGAAGAGATGTACGAAATCAACAATACCAGTCGAGCACTTGCACTGAAGCAACAACTTCATCATGTGAAGATGGCGAAAGGTGAATCAGTGATTGCATACTTTATGAGGATTGCAAATTTGAGAGATCAACTCTCGACAATAGGGCATATGGTTGATGACAAAGACCTAACTATGCTTGCTCTCAATGGTCTACCTTTGTCTTGGGAATCTTACATTCAGGGAATCAGTGCAAGGTCAAAATTTCCTAAGTTTGATCGTCTAAGATCTGATTGCATTCAAGAGGAATCAAGGTTGGTGGCAAGAGGCATTGGTCAAAGCTCAAAGAATGAAGATATTCATGTTCTCGCCTCCCATACTTCAAAGAAGAAAGGAAAAGATGGAAGGAAAGGATTCTTCAAGAGGAATTGGGACAAGGGAAATGATGTTGCACCTCCATTTAAGAAGAATAGGGATATGTCCAAGATTCAATGTTTTAGGTGTGACAAGTTTGGGCACTTCGCTAAGTATTGTCCAACTAGACCTAAGCAACAGGTCACCGTTGCGGATGTTGATGATGCCTCTCCTCAAAAGGATTCAAGTGAATATTTGTTCTATTCAGCATTATCAAGCAGTGTACCTTCCGACACCAACACTTGGATAATCGACAGTGGTGCTTCATGACACATCACCGGCTTTAAAGAGCACTTATCAAGATTGGTGGAAAAGGAGTCTTCTGAACAAGTTATCATTGGAGATGATGCTAGCTACTCCGTGAAAGGAATTGGGACCTCTACATTTCATTTGGATTCCGGCATATCACTTCAATTGGGTAATGTTCTTTATGTTCCTGGAATTAAGGGCAATCTTATTTCTATATCAGCTTTGGAAGATAAAGGATATCAAGTTGCCTTCTCCAAAGGCAAATTTTTAGTGTGGATGGAGAACTCTAGCTTCAAGGATGCTCAAGTAATTGGAGTTAGACATGAAAACCTCTACAAGGTCTGCACACGTTCTTTACAAGCTTTGGTTCATGACTCTTTAAGTCTTTGCGATCTTTGGCATCGGAGATTGGCTTACTTACACTTCTGAGCCTTGCCTATCATGGAGAATATGGTGACGGGCCTTCCTAAGTTCAACTAGGAGCACAAAGGTACTTGCAAGGGCTGCGCATTGGGTAAGAACATAAAAGCCCCTTTTCATAGTAGAGAAAATAGATCTAAGTGTATTTTAGATCTTATTCATTCTGATTTATGTGGTCCTATGTCTATTTCATCTTCGAGTGGATTCTTGTATTATGTTTTGTTTATTGATGACCACTCTAGGAAGACTTGGATTTATTTTTTGAAATCTAAAGAGTCTGAGGAAGTGTTGGATAGGTTTAAAGAGTTTAAAGCCTTGGTAGAAAATCTTTCGTAAAAGAATTAAGGTCCTCGATCTGACAATGGTGGAGAATACACCTCTAGTAGTTTTCAAATTGTATTGATGCAGGGATTAAGAGGGAGTTCTGTTCCCTATAATCCTCAACAAAATGGTTTCAGAAAAGAAAGAACAGGACGATCGTGGAAGCAGCAAAGGCCATGATCCATGATCAAGATTTGCAAACATTCTTATGGGCAGAAGCTTCCAGGACAGCTGTATATGTTCAGAACAGAAGTCCTCATAAGATCTTGGAGAATATGACTCCAGAAGAAGCCTTTACAGGGAAGAAGCCTGAAGTCAGTCATTTGAGGATATTTGGATGTCCTGTCTATATTCATGTTCCCAAGGAAAAGAGAACCAAGTTGGAGCCTTCTGGCAAGAAGGGAATATTTGTGGGCTATAGTGAGACATCAAAAGCTTACAGAATTTGCATCCCAGGTCAGAAGTTGATCGAGATCAGTAGGGATGTCACATTTGAGGAAGATGTTGCATTCAGGAGATCCAGGGAGATTCATATGGAGATTGATAATAAAGAGTCTCCTCAGGATATGGAAGTTGACCATACTCCTGAGATTCAGAGGGAGACTTCAGAACCAAAAGAAGATATTGATCTTGTTGAACCCTTGGAACCTACTGATGGGCCTACTGACATTGTTATTGGGAGAAAGAGACCTCTATGTGCCAGTCGTACTATGCAAGAGGCTGAAAGCTTTGCAACTCCTAGAGGCACATTCAGAGAAAGCAAAAGGCCACATAAGTTCTCCAATTATGTTGCCTTGATGAGTCAGATTATAGAATCCGAGCCTACCTATGTTGAGGAAGCATCTTGTCATCAGGTTTGGAAAGATGCTATGATAGAGGAGTATCAATCAATTCTTAAGAATGATGTTTGGGATATTGTTCCTAGACTCGAGGGCAAGTCTGTAGTATCTTCTAAATGGCTATTCAAGATTAAGCATGTTGCAGATGGAAGCATTAAGAAGTACAAAGCAAGATTTGTGGCTCGTGGGTTCTCTCAGAAAGAGGGAGTTGACTATGAAGAAACATTTGCTCCTATTGCTCGCTATACTTTTGTCATAACCATCATTGCTATTGCCGCATCTAGAGGATAGAAGATTCACCAGATGGATGTGAAGATAGCCTTTCTCAATGGAGTGATTGAGGAAGAGGTTTATATAGAGCAACCTGATGGATTTGAGGTTCATGCGAAGGAGTCACATGTTTGCAAATTGAAGAAGGCCTTGTATGGTCTTAAGCAGGCTCCTCGTGCATGGTATAAAAGGATTGATTGGTACCTGTCAAGTTTGGGCTTCTTGAAGAATGATGCTGATTCAAATCTCTACTTCAAGGTAATCAATGGTGATGCATTAATTTTGATTTTATATGTTGACGATCTAATCCTTACTGGAGAAGATCACCTGATTCTTGAGTGTAAGAAGGAGTTGACTTCGAAATTTGAGATGAAGGACCTTAGGCTCATACATTACTTCATTGGATTAGAAATATGGCATAAACCAGATGAGATGATTCTAAGTCAAGGAAAGTACACCATTGATATACTTAAGAGATTTGGCATGATGGATTGCAAATCCATGTCTACACCTATGGAGACCAATCTACATAAATTGAAGGAGGCTGCAACTATTTTAGATTTGGTGGATCCTACATTGTACAGACAACTGATTGGATCCTTGATGTATCTAGTTAATAGTAGACTTGATATTTTCTATGCAGTGAGTGCACTTAGCCAGTTTATGTGTGATCCGAGACAGATACATCTTGTTGCAGCTAAACATATCCTGAGATACTTGCGTGGCACAGTTGGATATGGATTGAGGTATTCTTCAGATGCAGACTTGGAGTTACATGGTTTCACTGATTCTGATTGGGCAGGTTGTGTACAGATCAGAAGAGCACCTCTAGTTGTTGCTTTAGTTTGGGTTCAGCTATGATTTCCTAGTGTAGCAGGAAGCAATCATCTGTAGCACTTGTGTACAACAAAGGAAGAGTATATTGCAACTTGTTTGGCAACTCGGGAAGTAGTGTGGCTTCATAAGCTCCTTATAGGATTGTTTGGACAATCAACGGAGCCTACTATCATTCATTGTGATAATCAAAGTTGTGTGAAGCTTTCTGTCAATCCTGTGTTTCATGACAGAACCAAGCATGTTGAGATCAAGTACCACTATATCAAAGATATGGTACTGAGGAAGGCTGTACAGTTGAGGTACATCAACATGATGAGCAGACGGCAGATATTCTCACCAAGCCTCTCGCAAGGATAAAGTTTGTGTACTTTCAAGATAAGCTTGGTATGGTGGATAATCCAGCCTTGACTGAGTAAGAGTCTCAGCATCAGTGAGCCTTGTTAATGCATTTTCCTCTGAGATAGAGGAATTTGAGGTGCAAGCCCTTGTCAATGCATTTTCCTCTGAGATGGAGGAATTTGAGGTGCAAGCCCTTGTTAATGCATTTTCCTCTGAGACAGAGGAATTTAAGGTGAAAGCCCTTGTTTCCACCCTCTGAGCTGAGTCATGGTGGATGTCATGTGTGAGACTCCATGACATATGTTGTACTTGTGTTTCACCCTCTGAGAGAGTCATGGTGAAAGTCACATTGAGGTGACAACATCACGCAAGTGATGAACACTTGTACTTACCATGGTATGGTTGTAGCCATTATGGTTGATATCGTGTTGAGGCGATATCTAATATCACGTTGAGGTGATATTCCTCTTCTCACATCTGGTTGTAGCCAATGTGATGGGCATCATGTTGAGATGACTTGTCTTGAGCAGCTAGAAGTTCTCTCCCTAGCTGAGAGGGAGTGTTAATGTTATAATAGCTTCAAGTTCGTCCTTCCAGCCACGAGTGAAGACATAAATAAATGTAGCCTATCGGCTATTTATTTATATGCGTTATTTAATGAGAATGGGCGCTTCTCTTGGCAACAATATAATTTCTCTTGGGCCAACTTTCCTTATAAATTATATTATTTGTATCTTGGCTGACCTTGTACATGAAGAGGTGCGACCTCTTTCATATTTGTATAAATACAAGGTCACTTTCATCTATTCGATATTCATTTCAAGTTCGATTTACTTCAGTCAAGTGCAAATATCCTAAAGAGCAGGTTGTGAATATATTCAAGGGCAGAATTAAAGTGCAGATTATTATCAGTCAGTACATCTGTGTTAGGTGTTGAAGATTGGCCTCATTGTAAAGAGAATTGTTGTTGCCATTTATATATAAGAGAGATCTTTGTTGCTGGGTTTTTCTCCCTCAAGTGGAGGGTTTTCCCAGGGTCTCTGTTGTGTTTCTGTGTCTGATTCTGAGTTAATTTTCTGTGCATATAATCTGATTATAAAAATTTACATTTTAGTGGGTTGAAAAGGCATTAAATTGTCTTTAGTAAATTGATATAATAGGTTGAAACAAAGGAAAAGAGGTTCACCATAATGACATAAAAATGATGAACCTAATTTTACTATGATTTCATTCAATTAAGAGGGTTATTTAATGCATAAATGAATATCAAAAAACAAACCTAACTAATATACCAATCAAAAGGAAGGTTTTAAAAGGGTCAAATGTTATGTACTTGTTGCAAAAAGTGCTTTTTCGAGCCTCAATGAGGACTCATTCGCCCTATGGCGAATGGGTCATCGCTAGGCTTCTGGAAAATTTGTTTATGGGTTTTGTTCTTCAATGTCTGCTCTCCCATATCCTAGTCAGAGACTATCAGACACTTGGAAATAAATTTTGTAGCTCAGTTTACATGATTTTGCAAGAAAGGTGACAATTTTGACAAGTTTGCAACTTTCTCCAATTTTTATCTCCAATTAATCTTCAACCTAAATCCTGCAATCACACATCCAAGAGGATAAAAAAAAATTTGTTAGGGAATAGGGGTTTTCCTTGGTCAAATCCCATTTTGGTAATTAAACCTTGAAATGAAACAATGCATATAAGAATGATGAATGAACAAGAATATGTAACAACTCACCAAACCTCAATTGAACCTTGGTGTACAAATCAATAATCTTGCATGAAGTAGCCTCAAATGAATGTAGATCTTGATCACAACACTTGATTAGAAAATTCCTTGAATATGCTTGATGGATCTTGAATGCTACATCAACACATTAGCTCAATGTTGGTGTTTAAATTAGCACCTCTGGAGTGCTGATTGTAAACGTTCAGCTATTTCAAATGTTTTGCAACACTTCTTCGTTATTTAAAGAGGAGAAGTCCCTCTCTGCTGGGAGCAATGCGTAAGGAAGGGAAATGTAAAGAAAAGTTCCTATCTTTTTATGCTTCAGCGGCAGGACACAAGGGTGCACAAACACAATGCACCGTAGCTAAGCTTTTTCTCTGGTTTTTGCAGATCTCAACTACGACTAACCTAGCTTTTATCTATCCAATACCTTCAAGATAAATAGAGCATGAGGGTAAAGGAGCGGGAATGGGTTGGTTGGATCACCTGAATTCGCCGTCTCTTGAGAATATGACCGAGGCTCTGAACTCTCGGGTATACATCGGGATAAGGTTGGTACAAGTAAACGCTCTATACGGTAAACTAGATCTGAGACCTGCCAAGGAGGAGGGACTCCTATCCGAGGTATGGTCTAGGAAATAGTTCATGAGAAACAACAAATTTACGATGCCTTAGCCAGCGAGCTTGCTAAGGAGGAGGGGCTCCTATCCGAAGTATAGCTTGGAAGTCAACACATTAAACAACAACGAACGATAACTTGTCAATAACAAATGTCCAAGGAGGAGGGACTCCTATCCGAGGAGGGAAATGAGACAACAAGCTATTTGACACAAGACGTGGACACAACTCAAAAAGATTGACCAAAATGCAAGCGCCTTCTAATATTCTCCTTCAAAGCTTCATCAACGAATTACAAAGGTTGGGAAAGCAAAGGCACAAAATCATGCACAATTACAATCGACCAATGAACTCTCATCCAAGAGTGAACAAATATCCGCTTTCAAAGCTGTTGGCATCAATGGCGCAGCAATTTTGCATAGCAAGTAAAAGTTAAATAAACAATGAGCCTAAGGCTCTTATTTATAGAACTCAAAGGAGTGGGCAACCCCAAAATCTCCTTGAGTTAACAATGAGTTCTTGCCAATCAATTAGCAAGATTTATTCCTAAAAAAGGGGGAACAAGCAGTTAACTGGAAAACTACTTCAGTTAACTGAAAGTCAACAAAGAGTCAACTGGAAACTACTTCAGTTGACTGAAAATAAACAAAAGGTGAACTTTAATGAAAGTATCCCTCCAAAAATAGACATCCACATTTAGTGGAGATCTAAGATCCACAAATCATGGAAGCTGATTAGACATCCTTAATCAGTGGGATCTGACAATGCATGATTTGAGGAAAGTGGAGTTAAACTTGGAAAGAAGCATCAAGTTAACTCCAACTACATTTAATAGCATCTTGAGTTGACTTGGAAAGAAGCATCAAGTCAAACTCAAGTCTCATATATGCCAATTGGAGGGTGTATGGCATCCTTCTTTGGTGCACTTATAGTTCACCACTAATCAACAGTGTCTCTATCCATTGATTGACTTCATCAGCTTCTGGGGAGTTAATGCTCTGTAGGATGATGACATGGCGTTGTAGCATGACCTCACCCGTTGTGAGCTGATTTCTGAAGTCAATACACTGAGATGCTGCCTCTTCAAACTTGGTTGATAAAGCTGCTACCTTAGCCAGCTTGCAACCATCTAGATCATCAAGAAAGGTACTACGGATGACATCCCTGAACTGGTTCTGTACAGCGACCATCTCAATGTATTCTCCTCCCTCACGCTGATATTCCATGCAAGGGAAAGATATCACCAACATTCTTGCGAAGTTGATAATAGTGGCAACCACCTGTCTGTAATCAATCGACTCTACTGAATGAGCGTCATAGGCTTTCACCTTGTACGCCAATTGTTCCTTCCAAGCAAAGATATGTTGCTTGTTTTCCTCAGAGTATACTGATTGATATGCCAATTGCAAATCTGCAATTGTGCTTTCGTCTTCAAGCCTCTTTTCTGCAATCCTTTGTTCTGATTGTTGGATCT
>VDFB02057870.1:19615-44838 GCA_007258455.2 Sequoia sempervirens
TCTCTACTTTCTCTTCGATACCTGGAGGCGCGACAATACCCGTGATTATTTCAGGACTATGTGTGGCTTTCTCCACTGGTGTCCTCTGTGTTCTAGGTTTTGACATCCTCATCCCTCGGGGAGGATTGCACCATTGCTTTTGCCTTGGTTTCCTTCTTGAAGTGGAAGGTGGTGTAGACTGAACCTGTGGCGGCTCTGTTCTATGAGGTATCACCTTCCTTGATTTCTTGCTGTCGAGATAGAGTTGGCTATTTCTCACCACTCTACTCGTTCTTTCTTCTATAGGCGGTAATGTTCTTTGGCATACCAATCCACTCTCGAGGGCTGGTTGAAGTCAAGCTGAATACTGCCAACGAGGGGAGAATGACTTCCCCTTCATCATCGGACAGGCCCTCAATGTCTGCTGACATGAAGTCAACAATTTGTGGGAGTCTGAATCTGCTGTAGTTCCTTCTTCGCACTTCATACTCGTCTTTACAATTTACCCAATAATCTTCCATAGAAGACTTATGTGACGAGTGTTGCTCGAGGTGTGATGCATAGAGTCCTCTGGGATCATAGGATCTTCTATCAATGAGATACTTGAGGTTAAACCTCGCTGTTTCCTGACTCATCATCTTAGCATCTGCCGCGAATCCACATCTATATAGTCCCATTTCAACGGGAAAGTTAACAGCTGTCTTCCTCTTCAAGCGTAAGTAGACATGAACCTCGGATAACTGTCTTAGGAATTCCATGAAGACTACCCTATCTGAAGGGTATCTTGGTAGCATGGCGGGGTGGCCAATGTAGCCATACATGCATATGTAGGAGAACGTAGGAAATTGGATGAACCAATCTGCCCAATCCGCCATTGCCTCTCTGGCTGTCTGTGAAATACGCACATACATCTCATTGTTAAGCTCACGTACTGTGTGCATAGTGAAGAGATCACTTGTTTTCTTGAAGTGTCTTTCCGCTTGAGTAAACTCAAGATGTGTGAAATGTTTGTGAACCTTCTGCACACCTAAGGTTCCCACATTGTTCAATAACCTGAAATCGCCTTGGAAGGCTATCAAGTATACCAGGTAAGAGCACATGTGGAACCTATGAGCTTCCAGATACCCAGTGATTTGTCGGTGGAGTGTGTCACTAATCAAAGTGGCCCAGTCATAATATTCCCTCCTACCAATGATTTTTGCAATGATATAGTACATCCATAGCTGGAATTGACGACCATCTTCTTCTCCAGTGATTCTATTGAGTAGAGTGATTAACACTGCGTACTCATCTTTACATTCTCCTCGTCCCAACAACTTAGGCAAGCTTGCCTTTGTCACTTTTAGCCATTTTTCAGCCATAACCTTTTGACATTTGACCTTAGCTGTCTCAAATGCCTTCTCACATTCTGTCACTGATATGACTTTGCTGTTAGGACATGATTGCATATCAAAACACCTTTCGATATCCTGAGGCTTTAGACTGCAAACAATTCTTCCATCTGCTGCTCTAATTTCTCTGGTGGTAGGGTTATAATGCTTGATACAAGCGATTACAAGCTCTACGCTTTGGAGTGTGATGGGAATCGATGCGGCATGCAGCAACCCGGATTCTTCAATATTTTGCAATGTGATTTGATTCATGCCTTCTAGCTGCTCCAAATCAACCACTGGATTTACTTGGTGTAAATTTGTGTCAATTGTCTTCAAGTAATCATGGAGTAAGACCGTCTTGGTCTTGTATTGTACTTGGGAGTACTGCATCTTGAAAAACTTAAAGATTGACTGTAAGCTTGACCTTGTTCAGATGATTCACTTTGAAACCATGAAAATGGCGCCTGCGTGAAATTATTTTTGGGAAAAATGCGGCACATGGGTTTGTTCATGCTTCAATCTTGAACAAACCCAGTTCCTCGAAATTCGATTCTGAAACTTTTCGAAAAACCCCAAAATGAGAGAATGACAAGTTTCTTGATTTTGGAAAAATTGTCGAGATGGGTTCTCACGGAAAATGTTGAATCTACCAGTTGATCACGTCCGTGTAACTGTGCTTTTTAACATCAAATGCAAGAAAACCTAAGACTAGAAGAGAGGAAATAGACAAAAGATGGATTGGAAGTTTTATCTGATTCCCTAAAAAAATCTATCTTTGGGTCCAATCCTCAAAATAGCAATCCTCTTCTGCTTCAGATCTGTAAGAAAAATTGAAGAACGAATGAAAACCTTGTTCAGATCTATCAATGGTGTCCTTGAGAGCTTGTGGTTGTTCTTGATCTTTTATCCTGTAATGAAATAATGAAATGGGACTCCTTCACCTTGAATATATATGTTTAAGCCTTAGATCCACAAGTTTGGGGACCTAACTCAAGCTCAAAAGTGATTTTGGCTTGATCTAAAGTTGAAAAGGTGATTTCCACTGATCGTGGAGCCTTTTAGCCAATTTTAACTCAAAAGCTCTTGACTTTAGTCAACAAATTGACCCTTGACTTCTTTTAGGCGTCCCTTTTGGTTTTTTTTTGCAAGCTTTTAAATATTTTCTCCTGAAAACCCTCTGTTTGATCTTGAATCTAGCGTTATCTGTTGATCCTGAGATGTTGTGAAGACATTCACTGCGGAGCCGGATCCAAACTGAAAAGAAGTGCCTGGGAGACATGATGATGAAAAGCTAAGTTTAGGGCTTCAAAAGAATGGGCGCCTTTTCCAAGAAAAGGCTCTTTTGCTAATGCCTTGGTGAATTTTCAAACTTCGTTCTTCAGCCTTTTGAAATGACCTCTCGTGCTTTGATCTGGATTTCTCGTTGATCAGAGAGTCAGATGATTTCGCTTGATGTCTCATCAGGTACCCAGCTCTGTTCTACCAAGAATGACTGACTTCAGAAAACCTGGATCTTATTTTAGGGTTCCTTTATTCAAGGGCGCCCCTCCTTGAAAAGGGCGCTTTTACCTTTTGGCTTGATCATCTTCATCTGAAAAGTTGCCTACTTTGATCTGGATTATCCGTTGAATGCTTCGTCAGATGTTTGTGCTTGCAGTTGCGTTTCCGAGATCTACTTGAGCTGAGAAGGTTATCTTGGGAAGCCTTTTGTCATTTATCAGCATCTGGAGGTCAAGAAAGAAGGGCGCCTTTCTTTTGGAAAGGCTCTTTTTTCTTAGAACTTCGCCGTTAACTGTGGTTTCCTGATAATTCCTCAACTGCCTCTTTTTGCTTCGTCAGCAACTGCTTGTGATCTATTCCTCAAATGATTTATCTGTTTGTTTCACTGTCGCGCCAGCAGGCAAATGTCAAGAATGAATGCCTTGGATGATCTGGGTGACTTCATTTGGCCTTAAAAGATCATGGGCGCCCCTGCTTGAAAAAGGCTCTTTTCAACATGTGAACAATCTCTCCTTCGTAACATTTCCAGAGTTAGTCAAATTTTGACCTTTTTCACTTTCAGGAATCTCCTTCATCAAACAGCATCATTTTGGACCTTTTCCGCCATGGTTGTGTCGTTGAAGCTTTTGAAGCTTAGCTTTCAGCACCTGGTACTAGCCAATCTGCCATTAATGGCTGTGGAGCTCCTAACTTTGTTCCCGAAAAATAGAAATAGACCCACCAGAGTAAAACATGTCTTTTGATGATTCTGATTTGACCAATGTGATTGTGAAGCCTTTTAATCCTATCAAAATCATTTTCAATCATTTCTGGGAAGGTCCTATTTTCGGGGGTTTCCCTGAAAATAGGGGAAAAAACCCTAATTTTCAATTTTTCAGAATTTTGTACATGTGTTCCTTGACATAAACCCACCAAGATTCTATGATTGGTTTGACCTAAAACTGGCCTTTCATGGCATTTTAACAAGATTTAGCTCAATTTACATAGAATGCCAAAAAAATTTATTTGGGGTACAACATAGGCTCCGTCTGGTGACCATGTCGGATACCTACGGCATAGGAGAACCGAGAATCTCAAGTTTCGTAGACCAGTATATATAATCAATTGGGTAACGGAGTCAGGACTTTGGTTCCATACATTCCTAAAAATAGAGTTCACCTTATTTATTGGGTTCCCCAATTTATTCACCTACGACAAAACATCTAAGAAATCACCTAAAACACGACAATACTTCACTGAACGGGGAAAAACATAACAACATAACGTTAAAGCAAGGAAAAGTATTTACAATATATACTCACCCCATCCCCGAAGGGATGAAATGCTTCAAGTACTGCCCGCTGTAAGGCAGTGGAAAGAGCCTCCCGTCTGAATGTGAGAGAATATAGGAATTCTCTCCTGCAATGTTATGAATCAGGAACGGCCCCAGCCAAAGGGAGTCAAATTTTCCGTGCATTCCCTTTGGTTCGTGTCTCTTGTCCCATAATAGGACTTTATCTCCAATCTCAAAGTCTCGTTGCCGCGCCTTCTTGTCGAAGATCTTCTTCACTCGCTCTTGATGCTGAGTGATCTTATCAACTATCTCCACCCTTTCTTCTTGAAGTTTCATTAGGCACAAGATACGTTTCTCGATAGGATCTTTGAATTCCTCATCTTCTATCGTGGATGCCAGCTGCAAAGCGGACAACTCTAGAGTGATGGGTAACGCAGCTTCAGTGCCGTATAGGATTATGAAAGGTGAAGTGCCAATAGCTCTTTTGGGCGTGATTCTATCAGCCCAAAGAGCATCATACAATTTTGTGTGCCAAGCCCGTTGATTGGAATCAACCATCTTGCGCACTATTGTGACTATGTTCTTATTTGACGATTCGGCTTGTCCATTACCTTGTGGATAGTAATCTGAAGAATGGGACAAGGTGATGCCGTAGTCAAAACAAAATTCTATCAACTCCTCTGACGAGAAGCTTGTAGCGTTGTCAGTCACGATCTTTTTGGGTACTCCGAAGCGTGTAATGATGTTCTCCTTGAGGAAATTACACACCACCTCGGAAGTAGCCTGCTTTACAGGAATTGCCTCAACCCACTTAGTGAAATAGTCTGTCGCTGTGAGGACGTAGACATGTCCTTTGCTGGAATGAGGGTTGATAGGTCCCACAAAGTCTATGCCCCATTGCTGGAATGGAGCATCTATCACCACCGGCCTGAGTGGAAGGTTTGACAGCTTAAGTTTACCAACAAATTGTTGGCACAACGTGCATCTGTGCACCCAGTCATATGCGTCACGGAACAAGGTCGGCCAAAAGAACAATGCCCGCAAGATCTTGAATGCGGTAACCCTTGATGAGAAGTGACCTCCGCATGCTTGATCGTGGAATGCCTCCAACAATCGTCGTTGTTGATCTTTGGTGACGCATAGTAGGAACGTTCCATCAAGCCCACGCTTGTATAGAACATTTCCTCCAAGCACATAACCTTGTGCTTGTAATTTCAAAGTTCTTCTCTGCTGCTTATCCAAGTGTGTTGGACATTCCCCGTAGGTTAGGTAGTACCACAATTCTGTGTACCACTCTTGAGCAGATTCAACTAATAAGACCATTGGGAGGTCTTCTTCCATTTCTGTTCCTGAGATTCCATCTTCAGCTTGATGCTTCAAATCACCATCTTCTGCCAGGAGTTGACATAGACCTCTCCCGCGAACGAGCTTGGTAGGCTTGATATCCAAGTCGTATTCTTGAACTCTTGCAATCCAGTTGCCTCTTTTGGTGCCCATTTCTTGTTGAGTGAGGACACTCTTGACCGCGGGGTCTGTAACATACACAGTGGTGTGAGAGTTTAGGATGTAGAATCTGAAATTCTTAACAGCCCTCACAACCGCGTATGCGTTCTTCTCTATTTGAGAGTACCGAGATTCGCTATCCTTGAAGCTGCTGCTCATGAAAGCGATAGGTGATTCAGTCTCTTCATTCAACTTCTGAGTCAGTATGGCGGAGAGAGTATGTTCCGACGCGTAACAATAAAGAATGAATTCTTTATTGAAATCAGGTCGAACCAACACTGGCGCTTTACTGATGGCCTCTTTTATTTTCTCGAACGCCTTCCTTCCTTCATCGGTCCATTTGAAAGCGGTCATTTTCTTCATCATTGCTAAGATATCCTTGGTCAGCTCTGAGAAGTCAGGTACAAATCTCCATATAAAGTTGACTTTGCCGAAGAAAGAATGTACCCCAGTTTTATTGGTAGGGAGAGCCAGGTTTTGATTGCATCTACCCGATTAGGATCTATCCTAGTCCCTTCTTTAGAGACGATGTGACCAAGCAATTTGCCTTCTGTCACTGCGAAGATAGACTTCTTCGGATTCAGTGATATGTGATGGGACCTGCATCTCTCAAACACTTTCACTAAGTGTTGAAAATGATCTTGCCGCTTTTTTGAGAAAGCGGTAAGGTCGTCAAGATAGACGACTATCAATTTGTCCTTTAAGTCGCCAAACGCCAAGTCCATGGCTCGCTGAAAAGTAGCACCGGCGTTGATGAGGCCGAAGGGCATCCTCTCGTAGGCGAACGTTCCCCATGGAGTGGTGAACGCTGTCTTGAGTTGATCCTCTTCAGCCACTGCAATCTGGTTGTATCTCGAAAATCTGTCAAGTAATGACAGCATTTCCGAACCGGTTACTGTTTGCAATGTATGTTCCATGATGGGTAAAGGATAATTATCCTTTAGTGACGACTGGTTCAGGTTCCTGAAGTCTACACAAATCCGGATTTCTCCGCTCTTCTTGCGTACAGGAACGATATTGGGCACCCAGGTGGAATAGTGGATCGGGTATATGATCTTGGCATCCACCATCTTTTTCACCTCCACATAGATTGTATCTTGGACACGCGGGTTGTAGTGTCTCTGCTTCTACTTGAAAGGCTTGATGTCAGACTTTAGTGGAATTGTATGGGACAATTCCTTTGGTTTGAATGCTTTCAGGTCTTCATAGGACCATGCAAAGACGTCTCGGTATTGTTTGAATAGAGAGATGAAATGGTCGCTTTCTTCCGCAGTGCAACATTTGCCTGGGTTGACGAGCCGAGGCTTATCTTCCGTACCAATGTTGACTTGTCGGTAGTCGGCTGACGTCTTGTCATTCGAATTCCTTTGATCCTGAACACGTCTGTCATGTCTGTCAAATATATCCTCCAAGGATACTAGACCCTTGGGGATATTATTGCCTTTTAGTTGGATGACACCGGATTCCGTGACTTCGGAATCTTCTGCCATATATCCTCTGGAGGGAGAAGCACTACCTTCAAAGAATAATTCTTGATAATTGTCCTCCATGCAGAGGAACTCTTGAATATAATCATCATTAGTAAAGACCTGCCAATTGTCGCAGTTGTCGGGGATGGCTGGCCTGTAGATGAGCTCGACAGCGAAGATATTCTGGCGAAAATCAGAATGGGGCATGAAAAGAGCCGCTGATACCGCAAGGGACTCTGCTTTGCTATTCTGCTCACGTGGTATGTATTTGATGTTGAATGCTTCGAACCAGTCGATCGCATTCCATACCCTTTGTCGGTAAGAAGAAAGACGACTTCTCCTTACTTGATACAGTCCTCTGACCTGTTGAACGATCAGCTCTGCATCGCCTTCAACTTGAAGGTATTTTATACCCATATCTCTTGCATTTTTAAGGCCAAGTATGAGCGCCTCATATTCTGCAGTATTGTTTGTGTTATCAAACTGCAAGCGATAAGCAAATGGGTACAGTGTTCCTTCAGGAGAGGTAATGACAACTCCTGCTCCCGAACCTGCTGTTGAGCAACTGCCGTCGAATTGCATATTCCACATTCTTGAATCTTCATTCAATGTTTGTGTGGTAAGTGCAAAACTTTCGTCCTCTTCAGTTACTTCTGACAGCATGGCATATGTGCCGTGACCCGTGCTCTGATGTAGCACTTGTGCTTGTGGGTCTTGATATTTCACCGCCGTGAATGTTGACTTAGCCTCAGGTTCCAACTTGAAGGTGCCCTTCTTCAATGGGATTGTCGCGTACGACCAATCCAGTTGAATCTCGCCTCCGAGATCCTTGCAGAAGCTTCTGCTCAGGAGCATTCCATAACTGATTGGGATGTCAGCTATGAGAATGGTCATCATGATCTTCTTTTCTGGGCAGGATGCCAATCTTACTTGAGCATCCTTCAGCTGACCCACCAATGGCATGGGTTTTGATTCAAGTGAATAACACTTTTCTTTGGTTTCCGTGCATGATAGTCCTAAAGCTTTCATGATTTGTAAAGGCATGACATTGTCAGATGCCCCTGAATCAATTATACAATTGCTAAGCTTATATCCTCCCATATACAAAGATATGTAAAAAGGTTTTGGCTTTTCTCCCGCTGGTACGGAAGATGCTAGCAATGTGGGCTGCATGATGATTGGCTTCTGAATTACCTTGAGAATCCGATCCATTTGATCGGGATGATCCTGGAGATACTCCAGCTGTGAAATTTGTACCTTCGTCTTCATCATGGATGTCACTATGTCAAAACTCGTCGGGGACGGATCTTGAGGAACGGGTGTGACAAATTCATGTGTAGACTTGGGATTAGAAGTGGAAGCTTCTTTTCCCTTTTCATTGGACTGCCGTCTTTCGTCTTCTTCTTTCTGTGCTTTGAAATGCTGAGCACGTGTAAACACGGGTGTTGATAGGTTCTCGTGATTGACAGCAAGATTGTACTGACGGTAGTCTTCTTCTTCTTGATTTACGGGTTCGCTATGAAAGTATCCCGTTGCGGAGTCGCCATCGAAATTGTCCATTTGAGGTGGAGCAACGTTCGAATTTTAAGGTACTACATTTGAGCTTGGAACTGCAGAGGAGGGATCAACTAGTGGTATAGGACCATGACACCAGGCTTAGAGACATGATGATAATTTGATCCATGTTGATTACCCTGGTGAAGGGCGGGTTCTTCAGTTGAAGAAACTCAGGAGACCAGTAGGTCTTGGTTGGGCGGTAAAGCCCCTGATGATAATTCTCTTTCCCTCATCGCTAAAGAAGCCAAGTATAATAACAAGATGATGATGTCAAATGTATTTCTTCCTCACTCGTAAATCCAGGTACATGCAATGCTATTTAAGCTTACTTTCATTTATGCAATGAATGATATTCTTATATGTTAAATGTACGTTGTAAGAATATGCAGTTAATTAGTTAGACAGTTACTTGTATCATTCAGCTGAAATGAAAGATCTGAAATTAGTTAATGAATAAAGAGAAGTTATTTCCTTTCCTTAGTTCATATATTGGTTAAATGGGAACCCTAGTTTGACAGTTATTTAGTTTTAATCTTTTGTGAGACGGTTGATGGAAACAGTTAGATGTTACTTTTCAGCTGAAACTGAAAACTTAGAAGTTAGTTGGAAATTTAAGATGAATAGTTGAAACGATTTGGAAACCCTAGAATGAAAACAAGTTAGTTGTTCTTCAGCTGAAACTGATAGATGGTTGAATTTTTAAAACCGTAGACTGGATAGGTTGTTACAAAATGCCTTAGTCATTTTCCCAAACACCCATACACGATGAACGTGAGACATGAAGAAATGGTGATCTTCGACGGAGGAGATTCCTGAAACCCAAAAAGGTCAAAATTTGACTAACTCTAGAAACGTTACGAAGGAGAGACGAGTTCACAATGCTGAAAAGAGCCTTTTTCAAGCAGGGGCGCCCATGATCTTTAAAGGTCAAATGCACTCTGTTGGATCATCCAAGGCAGTCATCCTCAGCGTTTGCTTGCTGGCTCGACAACGAAACAAACAGCTAGATCATCTGATGAGTTGATCATAAGCAGTAGCTGATGAAGCGAAAAGAGGCAGTTGACGAAATGTCAAGAAACAGCTGTCAAAGGTGAAGTTCAAAGCAAAAAGAGCCTTTTCAAAAGAAAGGCGCCCTTCCTTTTGGACCTCTGGATGCTGGCCAAAGACCAAAGGCCTCCCAGAACAATCTTCTTAGCCCAGCTAGATCTCAACGACACAACTGAAAGCATAGACATCTGATGAGGCAGTCAACAAATAATCAGAATCAAAGTTGGCAACTTTTCAGATGAAGATAACCATGCTGAAGGACAAAAGCGCCCTTTTCAATGAGGGGCGCCCTTGAATAAAGGAACCCTAAAATACTTTCAAGTTTTATGACTTTAGTCATTTTCGGCGAAACGGAGCTAGCTACCTAGCGAGATATCAAGCGAAATCATCTAATTCTCCGATCAATGAGAAATCCAGATCAAAGCACGAGAGGTCATTTCAAAAGGCTGAAGAACGAAGATTGAAAATTCACTAAGGCACAAGCAAAAGCACCCTTTCTTGGAAAAGGCGCCCTTTCTTTTGATGCCCTGAACTCAGCTTTTTACCATCATGCCTCCCAGACACTTCTCTTCAGGTTGGATCTAGCTCAGCAGTGAATGTGTCAGCAACATCTTAGGATCAATAGATCAAACCAGATTCAAGATCAAACTGAGGTCATTCAGGAGAGAAATTAATAAAAAACTTGCAAAACTCAAAAGGGACGCCTAGAAGAAGTCAAAAGCCAAGTGTTGACTAAAGTCAAGATATTTTGAGATAAACTTGGCCAACTCACTCCACGATCAGTGTAAATTACCTTTTTGAACTTCAAATCAAGCCAAAACAACTTTTGATCATGAGTTAAGTTCCCAAGCTTGTGGATCTAAGGCTTGAGTCCATGTAATCAAGGTATAGGCATCCCATTTCATTATTTCATTGTAGGTTGATGATCAAGAACAGCCATAAGCTCTCAAGGATGCCATTTACAGATCTGGCAAAGGTTTTCATCCGTTCTTCGATATTTCTTGCAGATTTGAAGCAGAAGAAGATTGCTAATCTGAGGTTGGATTCAGAGACAAATTTTGTCAGGGAGTCAGATAAAAACTTTCAATCCATCTTCTGTCTACTTCATCTGTTCTTGTCTTAGGTTTTTTTGCATGTCACACAAAGCAGCAGGCTACATCAGATCTGATCAACTGGGTAGATTCAGCATAATTTTCCAGTGAAACCCATCTCGTCAGATTTTCCAAAATCAAAAAACTTGCTGCCCCTTTTTTTGGGGATTTTTTCCAAAAATTTTCAGAATCAAAATTTTGAGAAGCTGGGCTTGTTCAGCATTGAAGCACGAACAAAACCCATGTGCCGGACTTTTTCCCCAAAAATACTTCTCGAGGGCCTATTTTCGTGGGTTTTTAGAAGTTGTCTCAACACATCTGGTGTTTATAAATAACAAAGGAAGTTCTTCTTCACGAATGACAATTTGGCGTCCTTGGGCTCCAATTGAACAACCAGACCTTGCACCAACAACTCTCCAACCAGATCTTACACACATTGTTGGAGAGCAAACGGACATCATCAGCAGTCTGCGGATCTTTATCTTTGAAAAGAATACATCTCCCGCTCAGTGGAGAGCTGCAACAATTACTCTGGATGAAGAAGAAAGAAAGGCTGATCTTGCAGCAAAAAGACCAATATTACCACCTCCCACGTGGCAGTAAGCACCTTGGCTTGCCAGCTGCGAAGAGGTCATTCCAAGCATGGAGCCGCCAAAGTTACCAAGAGCAATAGCTTGCGCAAGAAGAGATGTTGTGTCATCAAAGCATTGACTATCCGGAAACGGAAGAAGTCAACACATGGATCAAGGAGCTGTTGACCAGAAATGGTGAAGTGTGAAAAGACACCTAGGAAGGATGCCCTACCTTCCAATTGGCATTTATGATACTTGAAGTTGACTTGATGCCTCATTCCAAGTCAACTCAAGAAGGCATTAAATGTAGTTGGAGTTAACTTGATGTCCCTTTCCAAGTTAACTCCATATCCCTTAAATCATGCATTGTTAGATCCCACTGATTAAGGATGTCTAATTGGCTTCCATGATTTGTAGATCTTAGATCTCCACTAAATGTGGATGTCTATTTTGGAGGGATACTTACATTAAAGTTCACCTTTTGTTTATTTTCAGTCAACTGAAGTAGTTTCCAGTTGACTCTTTATTACTTTCAGTTAACTGAAGTAGTCTTCCAGTTAACTGCTTGTTCCCCCTTTTTAGGAATAAATCTTGCTAATTGATTGGCAAGAACTCATTGTTAACTCAAGGAGATTTTGGGGTTTCCCACTCCTTTGAGTTCTATAAATAAGAGCCTTGGGCTCATTGTTTGTTTAACTTTTACTTGCTATGCAAAATTGCTACGCCATTGTTGCCAACAACTTTGAAAGCGGATATTTGTTCACTCTTGGATGAGAGTTCGTTGGTTGATTGTAATTGTGCATGATTTCGTGCCTTTGCTATCCCAACCTTTGTAATTCGTTGATAAAGCTTTGAAGAAGAATATCAGAAGGCGCTTGCATTTTGATCAACCTATTTGAGTTATGTCTACGTCTTGTATCTAATAACTTGTTGTTTCATTTCCCTCCTTGGATAGGGGTTCCTCCTCCTTGGATATTTGTCATTGACAGTTGTCGTTCGTTGTTGTTTAATGTATTGTACTTCGATCTATACTTCGGATAGGGGTTCCTCCTCCTTAGCAAGATTGTTGGCCAAGACATTGTCAATTTGTTGTTTCTTGTAAACTATTTCCTAGCCCATACCTCGGATAGGGGTTCCTCCTCCCTGGCAGGTCTCAGATCTAGTTTACCGTAAAGAGTGTTTGCTTGTACCAACCTTATCCCGGTATATACCCGAGAGTTCAAAGCCTCGGTCATATTCTCAGGAGACGGTGAATTTAGGTGATCAAATCAACCCATTCCCGCTCCTTTACCCTCATGCTCTGTTTACCTTGAAGGTATTGGATAGATAAAAGCTAGAATAGTCATAGTTAAGATCTGCCAAAACCAGAGAAAAAGCTTAGCTACGGCGCATTGTGCTTGTGCACCCTTGTGTCCTACCGCTGAAGTACAAAAAGATAGGAACCTTAGTTAACCATTCCCTTACTCATGCATTGCTTTTAGCAGAGAGGGACTTCTCCTCTTTAAATAACGAAGAAGTGTTGCAAAACATTTGAAATAGCTGAACGTTTACAATCAGCACTCCAGAGGTGCTAATTTAAACGCCAACAACTAGTACGGCAGGCACGTTCTCGATCTGAAATTTCAAGGCTGTAACTTTTTCCTCCTGCTTGACAATGATTTTCCTCCTTGATGTTGTTCTTCAACTTCAAAGTACTTTGCTTGGGTTTCCATTTTTTTTTTTCCATCTTGAGCTTTGAAAACATTTCTTTTTTACCACTTGGGTTGGGCACATACTAGGTCCCAACACTTAGCCGTTTCTCGCGATTTTTTTTTCTTCCTTCGAGGTTGAAATGTAGTATTGGAGTACTTGCTTCGTCGCTCCTGCTCCTGGCCTCGACGTTCACCCTGCAAAACAGATAAAAAGAAGATCATCAGAACACTTATAATAAAAGTTCACTTTACTCACCTGATTTTCGTGCTTTGACTTCCAAGGGTTCATCGTTTTTCTCTAGCCAACTTTGCTTTCTTCATGATTCTTCAACATTTGTAGGCTGGGGTATATAACACCCGTGCATCATATTTCAATGCCTTAGACAAATTTCATCTTTCTCAAGGGTGCATTTTTAAAAAAAAAATCATCTTTTAAAAGTGTTAGCTTCAACTGCATCTTCTTCACTTTCCGGCTGAGGTGTTCACTTTGACATTTCATCCAACTCTGGCTAGAGCAAAATGTTTTCATTAGGAACCTGTTCAAAAATCATCTAGGCATCCAACTTCAAATTCATCTGCCAAGGCATTTTTATGTCAATAACACATTTTATTCCTTGCCTTAGAATTTTTTTTGATTTTCCCCTTAGAAAATTCATTATTTAAGTGCCCATCAAAATCTTCATCTCGAAAGCCTTAGCGAATTGTGCAAGACCTTAAAATCCATTCCTCATCGCAGATGTCCAATACCCAGAAGAAAATTCCCTTCAGAAAGCGTCGAATTCATGTGTCTCCAAACGAAGGGGTTCATTTAATTTTTTGAATTTTATACCTTAGGAAAATATTTTGCCATCAAAATTTATCTTCATTCTTCATCTTTGGGCAGATTCTTTTGCTCTGTCTTGAAAATCTTCTTCAATCTCATGAAGTCAGCACATTCTGACGTATCCACTGCCAATTTACCTATGCCTTAGCAAATTTCTTCATCCCCCAACCAACTTAGGCGTATTTCTCTAGAGATGAAATTCTAACACTTAGAAAAATCTTGACATCTTATTATCAATATGGGCGCATTTCACATGGCTTACTTCAAGTTTCCACACTTAGAAAGTTTTAAACCTTTGATATTACCTCCTTCAAGCCAGGCACATTCAACATGGTGGACTTCCACTTTCAAAGACTTAGAAAATTTCACCTCCACTTCCTTGTAAGTTAGGCGCATATGACTAGCTGAGCTTCACATTTTCAACACTTAGTAAATTTTACCTTCTAGTCAAGGCTAGGGCGCATTTAAAGGGTCTAGCAGGAAGTTTTCATACTTAGAAACTTTTTCTAAGTTCATTTCTTCCCTGGGCGCATTTTACCTCCTCAGCTTCCATTTCTTCTTACCTAGAAAAATCTTCAACTCAACCTCCTCTACCAGGGCGCATTTAGCATGGTGAGCTTCCAATTGCCAACACTTTTTAACTTATCTTCTTCAACTTGGTGGGCACATTTAGCACATTGAACTTTCAATTTGTGACACTTAGACATTTTTCTAACTTCTCCTTTAAGTTAAGGCGCATTTTAGAAGGCCAACTTCCACTTTCAAAGATTTAGAAATTTTTTTAGTCTCTTCAACATGCAAGGGCGCATTTAGGAGGTGCTACTTCCATTTTGTGAAACTTAGAATATTTTCAAGTTCCTCTTCTCTTTCCAGGCACATATGGAGGGTGGAGCTTTCACTTTAAGCACTTAGAAAATTTTAAATCACCTTCTCTTTCTAGGCGCATATGGAGGGTCGAGCTTTCACTTTTTTGCTTGGAAACATTTTCTCCAACTTGAGGGCGCACTTGAGGGGGCCTACCTCCATTTTCATGCCTTAGAGATTTTCAAGCCACCCTCTTCCAAAGGCGCATATTCATGGGTAAGCTTTCAATTGGGGGCGCATTCTGAAGGCTGAGCCTTCAATTTCTACACCTTAGATATTTTCAAGGCCTCTTTTCCTTGGGCGCAAATAACCCCTTGTGCTTTCATTTTCAAGCACTTAGAAAATTTTCAATCATTTCCTCCCTCTCAAGGCGCATTTGGAGGGGTCCTCTTCCAACTTTGCAACACTTAGAAGATTTTCATCCAACTTCAAGTTCAAGGGCGCATTTGAGGGGGTCATGGTTCTAGTTTGAGCACCTAGAAAAAGTTTGTAGCTTCCTCCTTGCTAAGGGTGCATTTAAGCCCCTCTACTTTTAGTTTCAACTCTTAGGAACTTTTATCAACTCTCCTTTACCTTGGGCGCTTTTGAGGTGGGCAACTTCAAATTTCAAAGACTTAGAAATTTCATAAACCCCCTCCTTCAAGTTTGGGCGCATTTAGGACCCCTTACTTCCAATTTTTCAAACTTAGAAAATTTTGAAGTCTTCTCTAAAGTTGGGCGCATTTCACCTTCTCTACTCCAAGTTTTCCATACTTAGAAAATTTTCCACACTCCCTTCTCAAGGTTAGGTGCATTCAAGGGGTGGAACTTCAAATTTCACAACACCCAAACTTTTCCAGTCTCCTCTAGCTTCAAGGGCGCATCTGAAGGCCTTTACTTCAAATTTGAAACACTTAGGCAAATTTTAGACTCCTTCATCTTCTTAAGCTTGGGCGTATTTACCTTGGCAAGCTTCCATTTTTCAACACCTAGATGCTTTTCATCCATCTTTAGCTTCTTAAGGCAAATTTTGATGCTGGACTTGAAAATTTATCAAACTTGGTGAATTTCACGTCTTTTGCCAAATTTGGAGTGATTTGCTCATGCTAACCCTAGCTTGCCCTAACTTTCTATTTTTAGAAAGTTCTCCACATTTCGTGCTTTGAACTGATTTTTGGCTCTGAAAGGCCTGATTTTGCTTTGTTTTGAACCTCAGGATGTGGTTGAGCTGTCGGGGCCTGATGCCTATCTACGCCTGCTATTTTTAGCAACTTACTAAAAATAGCAATTGCTCAGAATGTCTTCAAATTTCACGTGCCGAATGCCTGAAGTGTGGTGGTCGTGGCTAGATGCTGCATTTGCATGACTGTCGTGTCCTGCCCTTGAATTTAGGAAACCTTGATTCCTCTGTGCCAACCTGCTAAAAATAGTAAGTGTCTGATTTTCCATTCTCTGCAACTCTGTTTGACTTGAAATTCACGCCATGGGGTCTTCATCATCTGCTTGACCTATTCATACTGAGGCTTCACGCTGACTTGCTATTTCTGGCATGTTTCTGAAGTGGCTTACTATTTATAGCAGCTGCTTGATTTTGAGACTTTCTTAGCTCCGTTCGACTTGAAATTTGAATGCTGTGATCCTCGTTGGTAAATTTGCCAGTCCACACTGGCACCTGATGCTGAGTTTCTATTTATAGCATGTTCCAGGAACGCCTTACTATAAATGGTAAGTGCTCCGTTTGTCCTCAAATTTTACCAGTAGACTCCTTGAAAGATGCTGATCACGGTGGGATACTTCAGTTTTGGAAATTTTCACGTCTGACCACCTCATTTTGAGTCCCAAAGCTTGAAACCCTAATTCATCTTGCATGTGCCTTAGATGAGCTCTGTTCAATTCCATTTCAGTTGCATGTTACCGTGTTCGTGATTTTGAAGTGCCAGGCAGCTGCCAAAGAGCACCTGCTAAAAATAGAAAGTGGCTGAAAAGGTGACCTACCGGTTGTCAGATGACTTTGCATGTCACACTGGCCGAGAGATCTTGAAAAACGCAGAAAAACCCAGAAAAATCATCAACATGCAAGCACTGGCTAAAAATAGCAAGTTTCTGAAGAGTGACCAGTTGTGCTTGCATGTTACACCGTTGCGAAGCTCTCGGAAAACCTAGAAAGATAATGCTGACATGCGCTGAGAAAACTTACATGCAAACCCTAATATCTGCCTCCGAAGGCTGAAAACTGAAAGCCATTGCCTCACTTTGCATGTTACATCACTGCGAAGGTTTCAAAAAATCCAGAAGGAATCTCCAGACATGCATCGGAAAACTTCACATATAAATCCTAAAATTTGCTTCGGAAGGTGAACTGCTAAATATAGCAAGTTGTCCGTTTCAGCTCAAAATTTGGAGGCAAGAAGCTTGACATGTTTTGGATGCAGTGTGACTGAGAGAACTTCAAAAATGTTGAGAAAATGCCCTGAATTGAACACTTACTAAAAATAGTAAGTTATCAGAATCCAGTGAAAATTTAGTGGGAGCCTGCTCGAAGCATCTTAACAGCAGTGCTAAACTCAGAATTCAACTTATTCACTCCATTTGACTTTAAATTGACTAGAAAACTCAAAACCCTAATTCTATAGACTTAGCCAAAATTTCACGTTTAAGCTCACAGACGGGCACATCCCCGGAAAGACACACAGCAGAAAAGAGAGAGAGGGAGAGAGAGACAAAATCAAAGCCAAAAAAGGAGGAACGGATCAAAAATTAGGGGGTCCCCATTTTGAATGGGGTGATGTGTGAAAAGGTCACAACAACCCCCTCATTGCTGTTAGTATCTTTGTTAAGACCTTTTTTCAGTCACTTGTTATTTCTGAGTTTTGGGGTAGCACTTATGAATTCATTGAAGTCATTAGGCAAACTGAAAACGAATTTATGAGCATGTATGTAATGTCCCCATTTTGGGATTACTCTAAATTTGCCTTGATTTCTTGAAGATATCCTTTCATGATGGTCTAGTGTTCATATTGCATTCTTTTTCTCCTTTTCCTGATCAAAAGACATTCGTAAATTTATTCATTTTTCTATCAAATAATCACAATTACTTATAAGGCTCAATAATTGCTACAAGTATCTTTATTGTATAATTGTATTATATCAATGTATCATATCAGCAATGTTATAAGATAACTAGTAGCATGCATGATTTATTATTCCCCATGCAATCCATAAAAAAATAGATAAAATTAAATAAATAGCATCATGTATGAATTACTATTAATTAGACTATTATTTAAATCCATGATGTATTTATCAACATCATTATTTAAATGTACAAACATTTATCTAACTTATTATTTAAATTCATAAAATATTTATCTCCATATATTCATAAAATACTTATCTATTTTCCATCTGCCTATCTTTATAAATTTCAAATGATTTGTCGTCTATATTTTGTCTCTTGTTTCCCATTGTATTCTCTATTTCCTTCTTTCTTCTATACATATCTCATTCTCTCCCTTTTTATATCTTCACATTCAAATGAGAAGATGTATCTTTTTGAAAAGAGACATTCATTAGAAATGACACAACCTTTTGAAATGATTGTTTCCTTTTGAAAACTAATTCCAAACCTTTCTAATTTATATTTTATTGTTCTCTACACACTATTGATAGATCTCCTTTTTACATCTTCATTCCTTTACTCTTCTATCTTCTTCTTAAAATCTGATGTGTATATCATATATTTTTTCTTATCTTCCACTCCTTATTTTATATCCTTATATCTCCATGAAGAGAGGCATGTCTTTGAATAGAGATAACCCCACAAATGGACATGACTTTTAGTTAAACATTCCTTAATGATATCTCAATTATATTCATTTTATTATTTTGTTTTGATATGTATTATATTTTACTATTTTATTTTTAGTTTATTTGTAATATTATTTATATTTATAGTATTATTTATATTTATTATTTAATATTTATAATATTATCTCTGAATAATTATTTGATAATTATGATAGTATTCATATTAATGTTGTCAATATATATTTATAATTACAATATTATCTTATGATTGAAATTATAAATATATTAAAACGATAATATTTTCTTTTATAATTTTAATATGTATTGTGTTATTCATTTTCACTTATTTGTATCTCAGAGTGTTCTAATTTTGGGCACATGACAATGTACTGTCATTTTATTAATACAAAAATGTTGTGTGTGAAATCTGAGTTGGCTGTATGAAATTCTCAAACATTGTAAACTCAGAAAAGAGGCATTCTAATTGCTGTTATGATTTAAATGTTGTTACTAGAACTGCTGTATTGTAAAGTGTTGTTAGCTTATATGCCATTAGTATTGTTTATTTCATGTGTGCAAATGATCCCATGTGGTTTATCTGAACTGAACATTCAAACGAGTAAAATCAGTCATAAACAACAGCAAGAAAAATCATAAACCAGAGGTTAGGGAGTTCACAAACTCTTCATACAATGCTTGTGAAATCAATTAACATCATACCTGGAATTCTTAAACATTGAATGTAGGTCTGGAAATCTGTGACAACCACCTGGAAATGAATGACAACAGCTGTAACTGTCATCAAATAGTTGCCAAGCCTAAAGAATAAGTTTCTCCACCTTCTAATGCCTTTGAGTGACCGTCTAAGCCCAGCCGCGCCTATTGAAGGTGAGTTAGAGCATTAAATATAGGTGTGCTATCTTCTAGGTCACACGTCCCTGCTAATGAAAGTAGTACGGCCTATAGAGCCCAATGCAACATCTGTTTGAGACCCACGTGGTTATGAGAGTGGGTGCTAGCATGAATAAAATATATCACAACTCCTATATCTTTTGTTCACCAACATAATACTCTTGAAACCCTTGTGTAATCTCTTTTGATATGCAAAATAAGTCTCCCACGTGCCAAATAAAGGATATCATTAACAACAATAAATATATTCAATGATAATTATCTCCAATAACATCTGATCTGCAAGTAAAACTTGAGAAATCTGATATAAATCTCTCCAATTAAGCACAAATGTTACTTTTGAGATAAAGCCGCCAATTAGCAAACCTCAGATGATCTTTCACACCCTCGGAAAGCTCGATTCAAGAAGCTATGCTCTCCAAGATCGTTGCAGCTAAAAACCCTAGTTTTCACCTCCATAACAAGCACAAAGCCAAACTTGAGATAATAAACAAGAATGAATTCTATTTGCTTTTGATGCCTTTATATACTCTCCCGAAAGAGGTTGATCTCCATGAGGCATTTAAAATATTAAAATGTCATTATATACATTTTCCTTTAATAACACTTTATAATAGTCTCCAAGTGGGCGCCCAGTATGCACTTTAATATTTTGACTTGAATGCAGTTTTTATAATTGACTTTATAATCATTAAATAACCCTTATAATAAAGTCAATAAAATATTTAAATGATGTGCACTTTATATTTTGACTTTATGATATTAAATGCCTTTATAATAAAGTCAAATAGTCACTTATAAATAATTAATTATTATTAGAGTATAACTTTTATAATAATTAAATTCCTCAACTCGATTAATAAACCTCATTTATCAATTCCGTCTGTGCCAGGAGGTAGCCCATTGCGTTGTTTGCTCACCAGGGTGCCTTACTAAAAATAGTAATGTTGGCCTCTATCCACACATTGACTTACTATAAATAGTAAGTATATAAAAATGGAGCCAAAATACCCTGAATAACATAACCTTTGAATTCATCGAGGATTAAGAGATGAAAACACTGCCAACTGCCAACTGGAGAACTAGCAAACTCCAACATTGGGCCCTCTAATCATCTTGATTAGCCTACGAGGACCCGATGATAGTGTGACGACCAAACTTGTACGTCAAATTTATAACTTTTAATTTCAACCACAATAAATAAGAACAATGCCATGATGATAAAATTTTTTCCTTTCAAATACATAAACGTGATATATCAGTTTGCAACTTTAACTTTTTCATTCTAAAAGAAACAACAAAGTAAAGAAGAATGAAATACATACATAACCCGAAGGCTTTTGGCACCAATAGCCGTAAGAAGGTCCAGGAGTCCGTCCTGTCAAATCTTGGATCATCGGCCAATTGTTGAGGAGGAGAAACATCACTTGGGCGTTTTTCCGCCAACCACGGACTTATAATGCGGTCCCTCGCACAATCATTTTATAATGAACGACCCTCCCTTCGAAGAAGAGATTGGTGGGGTATTCTTTAACGACTACCAACTGGGCATAGTGTTGTGTTGCTACATATCTAGGTTCTGTGCATACGACAACTTTTGAACTAGTATGTATTTCGGGACCACGGTGAACTGACAGTGTAGTACCACAACTAAGTGTAAGTTGTTCCTAACACTACTTTGGCCAAAGTGTTTACATTCAATAAAGAATGTAGGTCATCTATCACATGCACTAGCCAGGGTCAACTTTATTTGAGGCTTCCTTACTCTACGCGTAGGTTGGTCTATCGGGGTAGTTCGTACCCTAGACTTCCTACATCAAATAACTACTAGAATGGAGATCATTCTAACAAGTACTTACAACTATCTCCCTTATACTGGACACTCTTATCCTAGGAGCTTCATTAACTTGACTAAGTTAATTTATAACTAGTTGAGATCTGTAACTTATTAAATGCCCTCAATTCATTCCCTAGTAATAAATAGCTAAACACAAGCATACACTCCTTATATGGAGTCCATACAAATAATGCCATTAATTCTTCAATGCATCAGTAAATCCGTCTACTAATGAATGAAAAGCTAATAGTATAAAGCATGCAATTGCCTTTCTCTTTCCCAAATTATCTATTTGCAATTGAAATCATTTTTGAAATATTCAATTCAAAGTATATCATATAAACAATCTTTATTCCCTATTCATTTCCAAACACAGAGTAGAAAACAAACTTTCTTCTGATTACCAGAGCAACAAAACATGCGAAAATAAAATAGATAACATGCCTATTTTTAGCTATCCACAGGTGCTGAATAAGTGTGAGGATGCTACACCTTTAGCCTCCTACCAAAGGACTTCCAGCCACCTCCGAAATTGAATTCTTAACACAACTGGAGATAATCTCAACTTACTACTCTCAGAGATGATGAATGACAGAAGTGATTTCTATGTCAAGTATATAATACTTTGAAATATTCCGAGCCAATTTTTTCGTTTTTCAAATTTGTGATTACGACAAATGCACCCGTTAAGGTTAGCAGCTAAACTAAAACGTGCTGAAGCAACTCTAACCAGAATGTACACCAGGGTCCCGATGTGGGCAAGGTGTGAGCATTGGTCAGAGGATCTAAATCAAATTGCTTATGCAGGAACTCTAACCAAGAATGGCGTCGATGATGGTGAGCATATGGTCAGAGGATCTTCTACACTAAGTGCTGAAAGGGAACTCGACACCAAGTATGTGCTACCCAATCCAGTATGGAGTGAGGGGCGACCATATGGCGGAGTGTTACAAAGTACAATGCTTGAAAGAAATACTGAAAGCTGAAAGTACTCAACACCCAGAATGTGCTTGCTAACCCAGAGTGGGAAAGTAGCTACCATAGGGCGGAGATGTATCTATTTCAAAACAACTTCACAATGAAAGAGAGCGTTACAAATCAGAATTGAACAATACTGAAAATGACTGCCAGTACTACTGTCAGTTTACAAAATGATGATCATTCGCCTGCCAATAGCTTAGGAATTTGATAGATTAACATTACATCATAAAGAACTCTCCTTAGCTTGGTTAGGAGTGCCAAAACAGAAACTTCTCAATGATCAAAATAATAATTCTGGTTTTTTCACAAATCTGCACTTTTAAATCAATAACCAGCAGTCTATGAAATCACTCATATGTTCATAACTCTCACATAACTCATCTGATTGACTTGAAACAAAGTGCAATATTCCCTAAGAATGATGGCGCCTAGACTAAGACACTGAAAACAGAGCAAACAGCCATATATTATTTATGCACGGAATTCAATGCAATCAGCAGGTGGTACGGCCCTCAAGGAAGGGCGATCTGCTCTTAAAAATCACTGTCTTCTCTAAAAAATCTGCAAATTAGAGGAAGATGACGCCTAGACCTAGCAATGATAATGGCCTAATACCCAGAACAATGTTTTTGTTGTTTTTTGACTTATGAATAAAAACATGAATCTGCTGTAGCAAACAATGCAATATACGGAAAACCACTAATATGCAAAACAGATCTAACAATGCACAAGCTGAATACAATGCTCAAAACTAAATGCAACTCACAAATTAAGTTATCTCATCACTAGTTGCTGTGTTGCAAGCAAGAAGCAATGCCCGAGCTAGGAGGCCTTCATTCCCCGAAGCAGTTCCAGAGCCAAACCGGCAGCATAACAATACTGTAGACAAAGATGATGAATTGAGGATCCAAGTCTTCCTTTTATAATTCCTGTTGACTTCTCGAAACCCTAAACTTCTCTTCAAGTCAAAACCCTAATCCTTTTCAAAAGATGGCGTCCCTTTTCTTCATAGCTTAATCTTGACATTTTTAAATAAATTCAACCCTTTAATAAATGCGTCCAACTTAAGGCTTGATTTTGACTTTGATAAATTATAAAATAATCTTTAATGAAGGCGCCACCCTCAAAATACCACTTTTCAAAACAACATGAAGTCAATAGGCTAGACCAAGGGGGTCAACGTTAAAATATAATATTAAAACGTGACTTTAATTAAATAGCTCGACTTATCTCTCCAATGGTGCCCCGAAGCCATAAATGAGCAAGCCAACTGACCAAACTGAAGTAGGAAGTCAACCATGCTGAACCCAACTGTAAAACTGCCAAAAATAGAATTTACTAAAAATAGTAAATTTAAGATGCCTGTAATGCCGAAGAACATACCATCATGGGCTTCCTCTCGAAAAACCTGTGAAGAATCTCGCCGCCATTGAATCCACCTAATTCGGAAAGCAAATCCACTCCTTCAAAATAGAAAACCCTTAATTTTACCTTCCGACTACTGGCCCTCTGCACAGCCAACGGGTCAACGGAAACGTCGCTTGAGACGGACATTACATACTTTCAGAATTTATTTGCCGCTCTCACAACAGTAACAAAAATTCTACTCTCAACAGGATAAAATTCAGTCTTAGGAAGTAATGCACTCTCACAGCAGTATAAACTCACTCACAGCAGAATAAACTTCTTGAAGAGAACAAAATCGAACTTGCAATTTCTAAATTCGTGTATTGAAGAATAAGCATAGCAGCCTTTATATAGTGTTTCAAAACTCAACAAATTCCTCTTCCTAAGGCATCCAAGCTGCCAGCAGAGTTTGGAATAGTTCAAACAAGAAATGTGGCACCTTGTAGAGAAGATTTCGACCTTCATTTAATGACAGCAATGAAGACAATTCATTTTGCACATGACAAATTCTCAAAAACACGGCATCTACAGGTATAGGTGCGATTCAACAGGTAAAGATAAGTGAAGATTTATGCAGAGACAAAGTCCCTTATCAAATGGCGTCCACCTTTCCCATTTTTCTGGCTGCAATCGACTTCATCTTAGCCGCATTCAGTCAACCTGGCAATGGTTGCGCGATTCCACAGGCGCCATTTTCACGAGAAACTTTTATTTCCTTTTTATTTTCCATTTCATAGTTTCCATATAGTTTAAAAGAAATATTTGAAGCATGGCGGGGTTTTGCCAATAATATTTGATTTATTTTGAAGTCACAATATTTAATTTCCAAGAGTTGTTCGACTTTTGAAGGAAATATTTATTTTTGAGAAAAACGTCTCATATTTGAAATTCTTAATTTCACTTCAACACTTAATGATATTAAATAAAGTGTTTGTTTAAACTTCATTTGATTTTCAATTCCATTTAATAAAATATATCTATATATTTATTTTATTATATTAAAATATATATATAGTATAGTTTTAATTTACATTATATATATATATATATCTATGTATAATTATTTAAATTTAATAATTTAAATAATCTCATACACATATATATTTTGTAAAGACTATATTATATACATATTTGATATAATATTAAATATATAAATATATTTACCTTTACATATATACATGTATATACATATACATTTTAAATTACAATGTACGTATACTGCGAGCCAGTCAGCATACTTTCATTATACGTACCTATGTATATGTATATATATGTGTATACGTAGATTCTGAGGTAATATCAACATAATATTTATTCATATTCACATTTATATAACAGGTTGGTTGTGGGTATGTATACATGTATATTTACTTGTATACTTCCTCTATGTATACGTATTCATAAGTGTATTTATATCGATGCACACGTATGGCATATCCATCTGCTCTCATACGTTTGTATCGACATGAATATACTTATGGACACTTGTACATACCGTATATATATATACGTATACACATGCCCACCTCCTAACCAATAACATTATCCCACATATAGT
>VDFB02057871.1:0-42190 GCA_007258455.2 Sequoia sempervirens
TCCTCTACACACCGAACTGACTTACGCCAGAAATATATACTAGCTTGGTGTGTTTCCAACCAATCCATGCCTAAAAAAATCACATAGGATCCCAAAGGAAACACACGAAGATCCACTATGGTAGTGAAGGTGCCCAAATCCAACACACAACCACGAACAAGGGAGTCTACAACCACCTTGGCTCTAGTAGCTAACTCAACCTGCTAACCAACATCTTTCCTTGCCACCACGAGTCCACAATGCTCTACGAGAGAAGGAGAAATAAAAGAATCTAAAGCTCCTGAATCAAACAAAATAGATGTGGTAATCCCACATAACGCACCTGAATACTTAGCCATAGTGCCCTGATGCTCAGCCTGACAGTTATCCACTGCCACAAAAACTCTATGAGATTTGTCAGCGTCACCTACTATAGGCTCTGAAGTAGCATGTCTCTGACTACCTCCAGCTACTAATCTCTAAGGACACTGAACAACTATATGACCATGTTTCCCACAAGAAAAAAAACACCTCTACCAAAACCTTGGCCTGAAAATGGTGCACGCGACTGCTGGGTTCCTTCACCCCTAGAACTCTGTTGTGCACTTTGAGAACTCTGTGTCGGACCACTCTGCTGCCTACTATGAGAATGATGATGTGGACGATCCCTATAAAATGGAGTGTCAAGACTCTGTCCACTCTAATGAGACCGAGAAGACCTATGCCTATGTTGCTAACTAGATCTAGAAGGTGCAAACTGAGATCTAGACGGTCTAGCCCCCTGAGACTGTGTACCCCGAGCAACTAATCCTAAAGGAGGGGCACTACCAATTTGAACACTTGCCTAACCACCAAAGCCTCTAACCAGATTATCCTCTATCAACCTCGCCCTCTCCACGACGATCTCTAAGGTCTTCGGTTCAAACACCCGAACACCTCCACTGATACGGGCATTCAACCCCCTGATGAAATGTTGCACTAACATCGACTCATCATCAAAAATGCTAGCATACTACTTAAGCTCAAAGAAGTAGTGCTCGTACTAATCTACCATCATAGTCAAATGATGAAGCTCATGGAACTCATCAACACATCTCTGCTGGTAGTAGTCAGAAAGAAATCATGCACGAAACCTCTCTAAGAATAGTCCCCAAGAAACAAAAGCAATGTCTAGGTGAAGCTTCTACTCCTCTACTCTCCACCATGTAGACACAAAGCCTCTGAGATGCATAATGGCACACTAAGCTCTAGTATTGCTACTGTAAGGATGCATAGCAAAGCATCGATTGAGATCGATCAACCAAGTCTCTACCTCGGTACCTGTACCAGAACCATCAAAAGTAGGGGGATGGGCTCTAAGATACCTCATGTGACCAGCAACAACACTATCTCCATCTCAATTCTATCCGGCCAGCATTCCTCTCTCGAATGACCCACTATGAGAACGCCTCCTACTCACCTCTAGTATTCCCTGCACCATCCTCGATGAGAAGGGTATGACTCCGCCACATGAGATACCTCTTGACGCAGGTCCTAAATGATACAATAATCCATCACAAAAGACCTCAGTATAATCTCTAACCTTCAACTTGCCTCAAAGATTATTCCCTTGTTGCTCACCCCTCATTACTCCTCGGGATCAACATTAAGCCAAGTGCTACAACTTAAGAACGAGGGTTTCCACTCTAACTCTTTCTCCTGCCTCTACCCCTGTGGGAGGCATCCTAAAGAAACAAAGAACATCAAAATAGATCATCATAAGGATGACCTATTCACCAAATCCATGACATGAAAGCATACAACAAGACTATAAAACAATATAACAAGCTCACTCCACACATGCCAAACACAACATAACATAGAAGGCTCATGTACACCAGAGCTCCCAGTGTGAACATGGGCTCTGATACTAGATGTAACATCCCACTACGCAACCCCGAAAGGGTAAGAGCCAAAAGAGGACAAGATAATTTTTTTTTTTAACATAAAGGATAACTTACAAAAAAAGTATTTTCCAAAACAATATATCAACCACATACAAGGCCAAGTATGGTTGAACACAACCAAAAGGAGAGGACTAATCTAGCCTCTAGACAAAATCCCAATAGGAGTAAATAAGATAGCTCCAGAAATTATGCTCTAGAACTTACTACTCTGGAACTTCTTGCTCTGGAACCTTCTATTCTAGAACTTCCTACTCTAGAACTTCTTGCTTTGGAACTTCTTCTCTGGAACTTCTTATTGAACAACATAGAACAACAAGTTGTGTTGTGCTAGAGAACTTTAGCAACAACAACACAGATTATTAACAAGTTGTGTTGTGCTAGATACTTAACAACTTGATATATGAAGGAAGAATATACAGTCATAACTCTATTTTTTTATGAAAATAAGAAAGGAAAGCCATAAAATAATTACCATAGTACACATGAGTCTAATACTAATACTAGAACTCGTAAGCCAAACATAATTATCACATATCTTCTCATTAAATTTATGATTACTTTCTCTCTCTCAAGAGAGTACAATATGCATAAAGGAATAAGTATGAATACAATAGCATTTTCATTAAAAAAATACATCATCTGAAAGATAAATACAGAAGAGTGGATGACTCCAGTTGGTGCTCCAATAACCTGTACACCGGTCCCCAATGGCAGTGGAAATGCCTCCCTACCATGTGGGCTCAAAAGAGGCCACCCCACCATGCTTGAAGATATTCAAAAGACCAAAAAAAAGGTAGTAATACAAGGGCAAGGTAAGGCCAACACTCACATTAATCATGGAGAAAACATGGAAGACAATGCACACAATCAATGTCACAAAAATAAATGTCCATCCAATATCATGACGGGTACTACTCACAACTACCAAGGGCTAGATACTAGAGTGCATATCAGATGGAGTGTCATCATGTGTACTTGAAGGGATGGAACTATATGGAATCAAGTACACCTCTCATAGGGATGAGGAGACTCAATCATGCCCGAATCCATGCCCCGTAGATGGATAACTTAATGCCCTATAGACGGATGGGTCTTCTCGAGTGCATCCTTAGCCTTTACAAGAGCTCAAGGACATGCAAAAGGAATCATTATCTTATTAGTATTTTACCCCATTAATTTTTATTTATTTATCACTTTTTTACTATAACTCTACTACTAGTTCCCTTGGTAGCCACTTGCGGGCCCTAGACCCGTAGAGAGCCACTCCATATGACCACTTTATTACCTAGACCTAAGCTCATATCGTTTAACCAAATGAGGAATAAAAAAAAAATGGAACAAAAATAAAAGTCATTATTTCTTTCATAGAACCATTTAAAACATCCAAGCTAATACTGTTGTAAAAAGACACATTTAACAGCTGTAATTCAACATGAAATGAAGGCATAAAAATTACCTAAAAATTCAAAGTGCCCAGATTAAAATTGTAACCCTGACCCAGTTCGTATTTTTGCATTTCAAGTTGGAATCCACCTTCAATTTTTGACTTTAGGATAAAAAATGAAGTGTTATTCTGAAAAATGTTTTTTTCCCAAACTAGGTAAGAAAAATCATCAAAAAATAAAAGTGCCCAGATTTCAAATCTGCCAAAGACCCAATTGAGATCTTGGCATTTAATCATGAAATGCACCCTTAAATTTCATTTTATCTAGATGGTAATGATCAGCACATAAAAACATGCTTTTCTTTACAAATTGGGTAAAAGAGAAAAATAAGAAAGAGCCCAGAATTCAGATTTTTCCCATCAACCCATTTCATGCTTGCTAGAGATTTATAAAAATCAGCCATACAAAATACTACAGAGCAGAAATAACCATTTAAAACAACCATCATTCAACTCCAAGCAATACAAAAAAAATAAAAAATAGAGGAGTTCCTCCAATTTTCATGAGACAGAAATAACCCAGATCAAAAAGAAAAATACCAGCCATACAACAATGAAGATTAACAGAAATGGAGAATTTCTCAATGAAGAAGGCACAACCAAGCTCCAAAATTAGATACCAAGCAAGAATTGGGTTGATTTCAACAATTTACTACCCACAAATTCTTCTCAAAAAAAAAATTCACAATCTCCCCAACTAAGTCACCAAAATCATGGGGCTTCCTCCTCCATGCAAAATAATAAATTTCTCTTTTTTCTCACCAATAATAATGATCCCTTAAACAAATCTCCCTTTCCTTTTATATTTTCTGCAACACCATAAAAAAAAGAAATAAAGCATTTCATAAAATTAGATATTAAAGCTCCCCCAAAAGGAAAAATTAATCAAAGTCACAAAATGAAACATTAAAATACACATGGCTCCCACAAAAGGATTAGTAAATATTTAAATAAAATATTTAAAATCTCAAGAAAATAACAATTCACATCCCCAAATAATTAACCACCATAAAATACCATATTTAAAACATGTGAATATGCCAATGGAACCACATCAAAACACTAACAATCCATATATATATATATATATAATCACATAAAAGATTAATGAAAACCAAGACCAAATACCTCAATGAGACAAGCCAGAAAGTCACTTATGCCAGAAGGGTGCTCCAGACGTTACTGTTAGGTAACCAAATGGAAGACAACAACACAAAAACACTGTCCTAATAGGGTATAGTGGGCTAGGGTAGGGGACATTTGGCCTGTAACTACCTCTAGTAACCACCATTAGGGAATGAGAGTATGCTCAGGCCTATGAATTTAGGTGGAGTCAATACTCAGTACCTGCATCACTCCAATCAAACATTAAAGTACATGTGTATGAATCAAATATCATATATCTAAAGCAACATTAACCATTATGAAAAAGAGTCGTGATATCATAAGCCTCTCAATTACGAGTGTTATGACATCATCCTTTTCTTGTGCATAATCATACATAAGCAAAGACAATGATATATACATAAAAATATAAGCATGTAATCCATCATAATATCTAACCATGTAAGCATGAAATCTAGCATAAACAATAATCATCTCAACAACATAACAACATATAAACATATAAGCATGCAAACATGTAAGCCAGCATAATAGTCATGGAATTACACCTCTCAGGTGTCAATACAAAATAATGAAGGGATGAATAGTGTAAATACAAAATATACAATTATCAAAATCCATCAAAGAAATACCACAACAAAATACAAACATGGGGGTTGTTACATTATCCAAGTATAGCAATATTTGTAATAAGACCCAATGGTGGATAATAGCATGGTTTCCTCCCTACCGCATGGTACCCGAAGGTCCACTCCTTTCGTGCTAGGAGATAATGATAGGTCCACAATACAATCAAACAAACAACAAAGGATAGACATTACATTGCATGTCTAATAAACACATAACAACATGACAGTGTCCATATTACATGATCACTAATAAAATCCCACAGGAAACTACAGTAACAAAGGTGACTCTCCATAAGAGACCACAAACATGCTTTAGGATAGAGTTTCATCACATAGTTGTTCTAGGTTACCCTGGTGAATCTTCCTAGACTACTAGCCCTCATCCAAAGTTACCCTAGCAGTCTCTACTGATTCCCAGCCCCTAGACATACTCATGTGGAGTCAAATTACCTTTTAGGAAGACAACGTAGATGACTAGGCCATTCAGGCCTTCTCAACCTACCCTAATCTATAAAAGAATTAAGGCACTAGGTGAGGCATTTCGTTTATCCTAATTATTTAATGAACCTTGGGTTTATTTATTAAGCTTTTCACTGAACTACAAAAACCCATGATAGGTTACCCTAGCAACCACTTAGGGTTCTAGCCCCTATCGCAAGCCACTCTTCCTATAAATATGACATACCATCACAATATCAATGACTGCCAACATTTGTATAAATCAACGCCATGATAAAACATATCTCATTCATGGTCCAATCATGGAATAATTCAAACATCTCAAAGGTAAAAAATAACTCATGCATGGAAAACTCCCCAAATAGATCATGGTATTAAATCATGAATAAACAAATATTAAAAGTTCTTTTCTTTAAAATCGACACTCTAGCCTCTAGAAGAAAAGGTACATAACTCAAAATCGGATACAAAGGAAAGCCATTAAGAAAGCGCGAAAAGAGTAAAATCTTGGATGATCCATCATTCACAAGGCATAGACTATATAATCTCCTTAATGCCTCAAAGGTAACATATACATCATGCTTGGCTTAATTCCAAATACCACATGGGTTTGATATACACAATGAGCATGGCCAAATTTTAATAAATAACAATATCAAGCAGATTCCATGTCTCACCTAAAATAAAACAAAATCTTGGAATAGTGCCGCTTAACCGAGAATCCCAAAACACAAACAAGATGTTGTAACCTCCACAAGCTTCCTTGAAGTTAAAGAGCCATAATAAAGGAGATAGCTCGGGACCATGATCTCTTTATGCACAAGGTGTTGCTGAAACCTTGAAACATGAATTAGAGGTTAAGCCCTCCTTTAAATTACCATGGCTACTATTATATTCTAAACAAATATATGTATATAAGATCCATCAAATATAACCATAAATCTTTATGACCTAAATTAATAAAAGATAAGTCATTGACATAATTAAATGTTCAATATTGTAAAAAAAATCCATCTATGATTATACCTCAATAAGAATAACATACATTCTTAACATTTTCTAACCAACCATAAAAGAGTTAACCAATTCTAATACATATATATGTGTGTGTGTGTACTAGTTCCATGTATAATATAATTCTGAAAGAAACATAACATTCAATAAATCAACCAATTAACCTTGACCAAGGTAGACATTGGAAATCCAAGCAACAATACATATCAATTTCCCAACAAAAGAGTCCCAACTAATTTCGCTAGACGCAACATTACAAGAAGACTACAATAGCTTTTTAAAAAAAATCAAATCTTAATAGACAATGACCCTAGGGAAGAGGATTCGTTAACACACTGTAAGGTAACACATACGGGTTTGCTAACACATAGTTTGTTAACACATTTTGGTTTGCTAACACAACGTTTGTTAACACATATTTGTTTTCTAACATATAGTCTACAAACACACAGTTTCACTAACACAAACCACTACATGCTAAATTAAACATAAACTAAATTTAAGTTTATTTCAAACTACAATATATGTTCGCACAATTAGAAACCATGCATCATGCAAGTGAAAGACAACTAAGTAAATATATCTTATATAAGAATCAAGTAACAAAATCGACATGCAATCATAATGAACTTTAAGTTATCAAAATAATTTCCTAAAAACAACAAAAAGTTTAGATGGTTGCACATGCACCATGAAGAATGCATGTCATGCAAACACATATTAAATAAGGTTAATATACCTACACTTAATACAGAACAATATCATATCAGTTTAATTTCAGCGAACTTAGAAATTCGTGCCTAAGAGCGAGCAAATTATATCTCAAGATTCATGTAACTAATCAGCCAAACTATGTATTTCATTGGTGACAAAATAAAACTCAGAAAAGCGTATATATAGATGCCACCAAGCTCAAGTTAGCTACAGTCTATCAATACACAAATGGAAAAAGCAAAAAGTATATAAATAAAAACCAAGTGATTCAATAAGTTTGTTATTCAGAGGGTGAAGAAAGGAGAGCTGCATCGGCTGCACTTAACAAAGTTTTTTTTAATAAAGCCAAGAATGAGGAAAACCTTTCTGAGAGATTTGAACCATTTCTATCACCTAGAAATTGTGGTGCTGATTATAGGGATTAGCGATCCAAAGGTAAAATAGAATAAATGTCATAACAAGAAATTACTACGAAACCTATCCAGATATAAGCTGGAAACTTATTCAGCATTACAAAACTAACAAGAACATAAAGAATGACTAAAAATGAGAATTTAGCCCCAGTGGCACCAAAATTAATTTGCAAGGCATGAGAATGGATAAAGTGTGTATAAAATAGATGAGTGAAAGGTTTGTAAGAGTAAAGAATGAAACAACAATATGATTACCTAAATAACAGAGATGTAAAACCTCAACAACATTCTATGCTTAAGCTTTGCAACTGCATTAGATGCCAACAGAATTAGGTAGGTTATAAACTATATATGCCCTACCATGCTCAAGTGCTACCACAACAATAGGTAGGGGATGGAATCAGGGAGGTTATTTAAACTTCTCCACCCTTCTATAAATTGGTATTGTAGCTGTGACAGATTGCTAATGGAAACAAGGAGGATAAATATTCCATGAAAATATTAAATATAATCTACTTACCAATCAGGGTAATGCCATGTGACAATAAATAGATCAACATTTTCAGCCAGGACTCTAAGTAGATGGCATTAAGAGAAAATATGCAATGATATATGAATATCGAGCTGGACACCAAGAAAAGCGGTGCACCAAGGTAGACTAAAAATAGATAAATCCAGTCAGAAAGCACCATTGAGAGTGTTACCAATTAACAAGATGGAGGGAATTATTATGCAAAGGTAATCTTAGATTCCCCAGATCGCAAATGACAGCCAACATAAGGATTTCCTAGAGGTTTATGTTGAGAAAATTTCCTTAAGATCTAAGGATTCAAGGTACAACAACAGCGTGGTACAAATGATTAAACCCCATAGACAACTTGCAACACAGGAAGAATCTAAAAGGCAAAGAGGGACGCATTGGCATCCCAGAAGAAACTTCAAGAATTCAAAATAATTTCATAAACTAATAAATACTTCAATTTTGATAAATAGAATAATTCATATTATTATATTTCTTATATTAAATTGCAGAATATTATTCTAATTTGCTAAAAAAAATTAATTATTATTTTTCCTTGTTTTTCTTTTATTTTTCTTTTAATAGCTCAATCTAATAATTTCATTGTTGTATACAGGTTTGGGTGAGATTTTATTTTCCATGTCAAGCAAATATGTTTGCAATATAACATAATTCAATTATAATACTATTCATAAATTTTATTCAACTTTATGCAAACTAAAGGAGAAAACTTGTTTAAGTTTGTTAGCTGAGTTGAAACAAAATCTGAAACTTCTATCAATCCTGCTCATAACACTAGTAATTTGACAAAGAAATCCAAAACAATCTAGAACAATAATATGCTTGCAATCAAAATCTAAGATGAAATCTTTTCTAGAACAATTGTCATGCAAAAATTTCCTAAAAGCTACTGCCGTGGAAATTCTTCAGAAGAATTTCTGTGAATGAAATTGCACACATAAAAGCCTTTTTAATGCATTTAATTAATTCCAATTCATAAAACTTAACTGATTGTAAATCATGCATTCCAAAATTGATCAATCAGTTCTAACTCAACCATTTAACTCCAGATCACATTTTCAACTCCAAATCCAAATTTGTAACATGTTGAAAACAATTTCTTTGAAAATATCTATTTTCACATAAATCCTATTAGCACAAGTAATTTCAACAATTACATTTAATTATTAAATAACTTTTAACAAAATTAACATTCACTTTTAAAGTAAATAACTTGTTAATTTAATTTAATAAATTAAATCATAACATAAACATTTTAATCTAATATTTAAAGAAAATATATATTAAATCAATTATGTTAATTGAATAATCATTTAACTAAAATAATGAATTCCCAAACAAAACAACACAAAGGAGATCGACAGGATAAGACTAAACAACAAACGACAACAGATGACAAATGGATACTCGTTCTATGAAAAACAATGGCTAAATGAGGACCTACCAATATCTTTGAATAAACATATTTCCACTGGGTTAGGGCACACTCAAACCTGACAAGAAGGTGGAGCCACTACCCGGTACCTGTAACTGCATAAAACATCACTTGTTAAACATATAAACATATATCAGCAAACACACTGTGAAGAAGAGTCATAACGTAGTAGGATACTCACGAGTGAGTAGTGCAACACTGTCTTCTTCACCAAGACTGACAAGCATTATTTTACCATACACATCAAATACATCAAGATAATCTCATAAAAACACTAAAGCAACATAAACCATATCTCAGATGTGTCTATCACAATATCATCACACAAACACAACTAGATGATCACGATATCAAATGTATCATCCACAAAATATAACAACTAACATAGCATTTGTGTCATAACTAGAAGAAAATAATATAGTATCCAAAATAGCCAAACGACTAGCAATCAACCATAAGCAAATTGAAACACATAGTAGCAACTGGAGGGGTACTACATCCTCCCCCCTAGGAAAAGGCTTACTCCTGGAATCCACAAGATACAGTACAACATGCACATCATAAAGAGTGAGTGTGCAACACAAACATAATAAGTTTCAATCTAACAAAGGCAACAAGAAAGAAAAATATCACATCCCTCCTTCCACTAACATACTACTCGCTATCAGTTAGGGAACATTCCTTAGGGTCCTCATCCGAGTCCATAACCACCTTCTTGGAAGTGGAAGGTTGTGTATGAAGGCTTTCCTTCTCTTCCTTAGACAAAGTAGGTGTGTTACATCCACACCCCAACAGCCAATCCTGAATAGTGGATGGTTTCTTCACTTTAACTAGGTGTCCCGATTCTTCAATCATTTTCCCTTTTTCTATTTTGACCTGAGAGAGAGCCTGGTCCAAGGTCTTGTTATCAAATTTAAAAGGTGGAGCTTCTAGTGTGGAGTTTTCTTTGATAACCACACCTTTCTCATCAACCCAAGGTTCCTACTACTCCACATGCTCACTCTCATGAGAAATCTGAGGGGAAATATCCTGGTAGTTAGCCCCACAACCACCACCTCATCCTCAACCATAACCCCTACTTCGACGTCTAGGCATGGTCCTACATAAAATCAAGGCTAGTCTCAATTACAAGACAAACAAACAAACAAGAAACATGAATACAAAGTATAACACCTAGGACAACGTAATGGGCCCAAAAATATCCATAGTACCAGTGTTAGAACCTTGTGCTCGGATACCATCTATAATGCCCCGGGAGAATCAAAAAAAAAAGCATAAAGTAGCAAATTAACTGAATAATTTTTTTTTTAAAGTCATTCGATAAAAACAAATGTCTTAAGGATTCCAAGACGACGTTACTAAACATTATAAACAAGAACATCACACCATAGTATTAAATTCATAAAACATAAGTACAAATCACATTAATGAATGATCCACTTTCATAAACTTTAAACAATCAAGATATATACATATCTAGATTACACCAAGTGAGATTTTAATAAATCTCAATACATCATAATGTCGATACAATGAGTACACTCATACACATGAGGTAAATATAAAAATAAGATAATGATCTCCTCCAAACTAACATCCACATCTTCGAACAAGTTCAGTATCCATCGTCACGAACAAGAAATTCACAGGAACCTGCTCCACAAACAATGTTATCCAAGTATAGCAATATCTTTGAGAGGACCCAATGGTGGATAATAGCACAGTTTCCTCCCAACCGCGTGGTACCCGTAGGTCCACTTCCTTCGTGCTAGGAGATAATGATAGGTCCACCAAACAATATTAAAAACAAAAAAGAATATACATTACATTACATGGCTGACAAACACATAACAACATGACAATATCCAGATTACATGATCACTAATAAACTCCCAGAGGAAACAATAGTAACAAAGGTGACTCTACATAAGAGACCACAAACATGCTTTAGGACAAAGTGTCATCAAATAGTTGTTCTAGGTTACCACGCTGAATCTTCCTAGACTACTGGCCCTCATCCAGAGTTACCCTAGCAGTCTCTACTAATTCCTGGCCCCTAGACATACTCACTCATGTGGAGTCGATTACCTTTCAGGGAGACAAAGGTAGATGACTAAGCCATTCCAAGCCTTCTCAACCTACCCTTAATCTATACAAGCATTAAGGCACTAGGTGAGGCATTCCATTTATCTCAATTATTTAATGAACCCTAGGTTTATTTATTAAGGTTTTCATTGCATTAAAAAAACCCACGATAGGTTACCCTGGCAACCACTTAGGGTTTCGGCCCCTATCGCAAGCCACTCTTCATATAAACATGACACAACATCACAATATCAAGGATTGCCAACATTCGTACAAATCAATGCCATAATAAAGCATATCTGATTCATGGCCCAATCATGGAATAATTCAAACATCTGAAAGGTAACAAATAAATCATTCATGGAAAATTCCCAAAATAGATCATGGTATTAAAGCATCAATAAAAAAATATTAAAATTTCTTTTCTTTAAAATCAACACTCTAGCCTCTGGAAGAAAAGGTACACATAACTCAAAATCAAATACAAAGGAAAGCCATTAAGCACAAAAATAAAATCTCGAATGATCACATCATTCACATGGCATAGACCATATAATCTCATAATACCTCAAAGGTAACATATACATCATGCTTGGCTTAATTCAAAAATACCACATAGGTATGATATGCAACGAGCATGGCCAAATTTTGTAAATAAGAATATCAAACGAATTCCATAACTCACATAAAATAAACAAATCAAATAATTATAACAACAAAGAATCCCAAAACACAAACAAGATATTTAACCTCACAAGCTTCCTTGAGATCAAAACTATAATAAAAGAATAGCTCATACCATAATCTATTTATACACAAATTATTAGCCAAACACTTGAAAACAGAATTATAAGGACTATCCTCTCCTTTAAAATGATAACATGACTACTATTATATTATAAAAAAATATGTATATAAGATCCATCAAATATAACCATAAATCTTTAGGAGCTACATCAACAAAAGATAACTCATTGACATAGTTGAATGTTCAATATTGTAAACAAACTCCATCTATGATCATACCTCAATAAGAATAACATAAATTCTTAACATTTTATAACCAACCATAAAAGAGCTAACCAATTCTAATACATATATATGTGTACTAGTTCCATGTATAATATAATTCTGAAAGAAAACAACATTAAATAAATCAACCAATTAACCTTGACCAAGGTAGACATTGGCAATCCAAGCAAAAATACATATCAATTTCACAACAAAAGAGTCCCAACTAATTTCGATAGATGCAACATTACAAGAAGACTACAATAGCTTTTAAATTGTTTTCAAATATTAATATACAACAAACCTAAGGAAGAGGATTTGTTAACACACTATTAGGTAACACATACGGGTTCTCTAACACACAGTTTGTTAACACTTATTGGTTTGTTAACACACCGTTCGTTAACACATCTATGTTCACTAACACACAGTTCTGCTAACTCAAGCCACTACATGATAAATTAAACAAAAACTAAATTTATTTTTTTATCAAACTACAATCTGTGTTCATAAAATTAGAAACCGCGCATCATGCAAGTGAAAGAAAACTAAGTAAAGATATCTTATACAAGAATCAAGTAGCAAACTCGTCATGCAATCATAATGAACTTTAAGTTATCAAAATAATTTCCTAAAAACAACAAAAACTTCAGATGGTTGTGAATGCACCATGAAGAAAATGCACATCATGCAAACAAATATTAAATAAGGTTAATATACCAAAACTTAATATAGGCCAATACCATATTAGTTTAATTTGAGTGAACTTAGGAATTCATGCCTAAGTTCAAGCACATTATATCTCAAGACTGATGTAACTAATCAACCAAACTATGTATTTCATTGGCGACAAAAGAAAACTAAGAAAGGTGTATATATAGATGCCATCAAGCTCAAGTTAGCTATATTCTATCAATACACAAGTAGACAAAGCTAAAAGTATAAAAATAAAACCAAAGTGATTCAATAAGTTTGTTACTCAGAGGGCATCTAAAAGAGAGTTGTGTCGGCTATACTTAACAAAAAATTTTTTAATAAAGCCAGGAATGAGGAAAATCCTAATGAGAGATTTGAATCATTTATATCACCTAGAAATTGTGGCACTGATTATAGGGATCAACGATCCAAAGGTAAACTAGAATAAATGTCATAACAATAAATTACTACGAAACCTATCCAGATATAAGGAGGAAACTTATTCAGCATTATAAAACTAACAACAACATAAAGAATGACTAAAAAGGAGAAATTAGTGCACGTGGCACCAAGATTAATTTGCAAGGCATGAGAATGGAGAAAGTGTGTATAAACTAGCTGAGTGAAAGGTTTGTAAGAGCAAAGAATGAAACAACAGTATGATTACCTAAACAGCAGAGATGCCAAACCTCAACAACATTCTATGCTTAAGCATTGCAATTGCATTAGATGCCAATAGAATTAGGAAGGTTATTAAATCTATACACCCTACCATGCTTAAGTGATGTAGTGATAGGTAGGGGATAAAATCAGGGAGGTTATTTAAACTTCCTCACCCTTCTATAAACCGGTGTTGCAGTTGTGAAAAATTGCTAATGGAAACAAGGAGGATAAAGATTCCATGAAAATATTAAATATAATCTACTTATGAGTCAGGGTAACGCCATGTGACAATAAATAGATCAGCATTTTTAGCCAACACTCTAAGTAGATGGCGTTAAGAGAAAATATGCAATTATATATGAATATCAAGCTGGAGACCAAGAAAAGCGGTGCATCAAGGTAGACTAAAAATAGATAAATCAAGTCAGAAAGCACCATTCAGAGTGTTACAAATTAACAAGATGGAGGGAATTATTATGCAAAGATAATTTTAGATGCCCCAGCTCGAAGCTGGCAGCCAACATAAGGATTTCCTAGAGGTTTATGTTGAGAAAATTTCCTTAAGATCTAAGGAATCAAGGTACATCCACTGCGTGGTACAAATGATTAAACCCCACAGACTACCTATGACATAGGATGATTCTAAAAGGCAGAGAGGGACGCATTGGCATCATAAAAGAAACTTCGAGAATTCAAAAGAATTTCATAAACTAATAAATACTTGAATTTTGATAAATAGCATAATTCATATTAGCTATATTTCTTATATTAAATTGCGGAATATTATTCTAATTCGTTGAATTTTCTTAATCATTATTTTTCCTTGTTTTTCTTTTATTTTTCTTTTAATAGCCCAATCCAATTATTTCATTATTGTATACAGGTTTGGTTGAGACTTTATTTTCCATAACAAGCAAATACATTTGCAATATAACATAATTCAATTATAATACTATTCAGAAATTTTATTCAACTTTATGCAAACTAAAGGAGAAAACTTGTTTAAGTTTGTTAGCTGAGCTAAAACAAAATTTGAAACTTCTATCAATCCTGCTCAGAACACTAGTAATTTGATGAAGAAATCCAAAATATTCTAGCCCAATAATATGCTTGCAATCAAAATCTAAGATGAAAGCTTTTCCAGAACAACTGTCATTAAAAAATTTCCTAAAAGCTACTGCCATGAAAATTCTTCAAAAGAATTGTCATGAATGAAATTGCACAAATAAAATCCTTTTTAATGGATTTAATTAAATCCAATTCATAAAACTTAACGTATTGTAAATCATGCATTCCAAAATTGATAAATCAGTTCTAACTCAACCATTTCACTCCAGATCACATTTTCAACTCCAAATCCAAATTTGTGACATGTTGAAAACAACTTGTTTGAAAATATCTATTTTCACATAAATCCTATTTGCACATGTAATTTCAACAAAATTTACATTTAATTAAATAACTTTTCACAAAATTAACATTCACTTTTAAAATAAATAACTTGTTAATTTAATTTAATAAATTAAAACATAACATAAACATTTTAATCTAATATTTAAACAAAATATATATTAAATCAACTATGTTAATTGAATAATCATTTAACTAAAATAATGAATTCCCAAATAAAACAACACAAATGGGATTGACATGAAAATACTAAACAACAAATGACAACGAATGATAAATGGATACTCATTCAATGAAGAACGATGGCTAAATGAGGACCTGTCAATATCTCTGAATCAACATATTTCCATTCAGTTAGGGCATGCTCAAACCTGACAAGGAGGTGGAGTCGATACCCAATACCTATAACTACATAAAACATCACTTGTTAAATATATAAACATATATCAGCAAACACACTGTGAAGAAGAGTTGCAATGTAGCAAGATACTCACGAGTGAGTAGTGCAACACTGTCTTCTTCACGAAGACTAACAAGCATTATTTTACCATACGTATCAAATACATCAAGATAACCTCATAAAAACTCTAAAGCAACATAAACCATATCTTAGATGTGTCTATCACAATATCATCACACAAACACAACCAAATGATCATGATATCAAATGTATCATCCACAGAGTATAACAACTAACATAGCATTTGTGTCATAACTAGAAGAAAAATAATATAGTATCCAAAACAACTAAACGACTGGCAATCAACCATAAGAAAACTGAAACATATAGTAGCAACTGGAGGGGTACTACATTTTTCCTTTTTTGTCCAAATTGGACATGTCAAGCCAAATGTACAAGTGTGAAACCAAATCTATAAGGGAGCTACAATTTTTGAGTATTTTTGGTTAAAATAATGATGACAGTAAATTCCACATTCTTAAACTCACAATGCTTTTATATTGAATGATACTCATTCACACACACACATGCATTAACAAAACAATGATGTCTTGCTATCGATAGGAACTATAGTAACAAAACAAATAAAAAATGATGGCACTCTTAAATTTAAATTCCAGAAGATGTAATGTTGTTAATATTTATATTTTGCCAACATTAAATTAGATGTGGTAAAACCTACAATTTTTTTCCTGCTTTAGTCTCAACAACCCTTGTATTTATTTTTTATTGCTTGATTAGTTCTCTTTCATATGCTTTGTATTTCAGGTTTTGTTGGACTATGGTGTGGCCCTCTTTCTATTGCCTATTTTAATAGTTTGCAACCCTCCCTAACTCTTCTTTATCCTACCACCTCTCTCTCATCGTAACCTTCTTCCACTCAATCTGCCTTTCAACATGGATGACATACTTAATATTCCCAATATACCTTACTCCACCTCTTCTCTTTTAGTGCAATCCCTTCTATAGATCTATTCCACCTTTTTATTTGTTTCAAGCAATCATATCTCTTTTAGTGAAATCGCTTCCATATATCTATTTTATAAAATTTAAAGAATATAATTTATGATTATATTGTATAATATAAATATTATTAATATATATAAGCATATATTTTAATCTTTCAATTTATTTATTTATTTTAAATAAAAAATTAATAACATTTTTAATATTGTAGTATTTATTTATAATGATTATAACATGCATAAATTTATATGTATACTTAAAATTTTTATATATATATATAGGTTATGTGCATGATCATGATGGGCCAAAAGTGGCAATATGATGGGTATGTGGCTAACGACCATTTTTTTACCAAAATTGATGAAACTAAAAGGGTTTTAAAGAAGATTCTCAAATTTCCATGGATATAAATTATGCTTTACTTTGAATTTAATAACCACTTATTATTCATTTTCTATTCAAATTACAACTAAAGTCTTGATTGATAGGATGATTGAAAACATCTATAGCTTTCAATGGTATCACATTTTTGAATCCAAAACATGCCATTCTATGCTTCAGATAATATAGGATTAAAAAAGAAAAATTAATTTCATGAACTTTGATCTGGTTAAGGTGGTCGACATACGTTTTTATATTTTTAAAAGTTGTAATAACAAATTCATAATTAATAATTTACTTGGAAAACAATTACAAAAAATATGCATCACATTGGTGCACGAAGTCCTCTACTTATATCTAAAATCTTATAAATTTTTTTATCATTTTATTGTGGTTAGGGTGGTCAAAGACACCTACTTCTTATTTTTTCCTTTGAAATTTAAGTACCACTGCATTGAAATTTGAAATTTTCACCAAATAGATTTTTTTTTTAAACAAAGCTAGTAGTTTCAAACTACATTCAATTTTCTACAGATTCTATTCTTATATTTTGAAATAATATAGATAACTTATTCAAATTTTTATGTCAAGTTTCCTAACTCTAATTTCTCTAATTTTTTGCCACTTATGCCTATTTTTTCTATGATGATCTTGTACATACCCTATATATATAATTTTTTTATTTTACCCAAGAAAAAGTATCCCTCTTATTCCATTTAATGTTATAAAGAAAATTTTTGTTCCCCAAGTTCTTAAATGCAAATAAATACACCTAAGGTTTTGATCATTTCCAAATGGTTATCTCCCTTCTAGAATCCCATTTTTTCTTTTCGAAAACACTAGGGCCTAAATTCAATCCATACCCAATCTTTAGTAGTAAATTTTGCAATTTGGAAGAATTAAAGGTTCATTTAACTATGGCACACATATGATAAAATAAACATTTACAATTAACTTGTTTTCTGTACTAATTAAGGTCAATATACAATTCTTCCAACTTGCGTTCGAAATAATGGGGTACCCTTGTGTATCTTTTATTTGTAAGGAAGAAATAATAAGTTTGAAACCATTTATTACAACACCCCCTTATTTTCACAAAGACCTTGTTCACAAAACATTTCTTGGAAATTTGTTTCTTTTCAAAATTTCTTTAATTATTTTCTTATCTAAATTCCTCTTAAATAAAAAATAACATGTATTCATTTAGTTCCTATTCCAACCATAAAGGTATGACATAATCAAATACAAATGAAAACTATAGAGACAAATTCCTCATGGATACTTAAGTCAGTGTCCTTTTATAATTTCCACAAAAATGGCATGTTGTTTTTTTAAAACATCATGGGTTGAAGTTCCAAGGTAATCCACATCATTTTGAAATGTACCTAAAAGGATAGACCACATGGAAAAGAGGGAAATAGATTATTTGGCCAAAATATCTCCTCCCAACTATATGATTGAAAATCAAATCCACCCCCAAGCTAGGGTCACATAACTTTCCCAAAACTTCAAACCCACATACCACAACCTTTAAACCAACACTTGTCACAAGAATTTTCATACAAGGTTTCACTACATTGTATTTACCTTACTAAACTTCCCCTATATTTAAGCACAAACTTGGTATTCACGTAGAAAGGAGGAAACCCAAGACAAACCCAAAAATCACCACTATCAGCAAAAATCACAAAAGATTCAACATAGATATACCCAAATAAATGAAAACACTTCAACATTAATTTACACATCAAAACAAATCAAATTGTAGAGGGTAGATCTTACCAAGAGATTTGCCAACCAAAATATGGAATCAAGCAATAATTGATCATAAGACCCATTAGAATCAAGAAATAATTGATCATACTGCATGTCATCAAGATATCACCACTTATGGGAGTAACTTATTAAAATCTACCTTTTGATTGATACTACCACTATTAGACACTAAATACCAATCATCATATGGGTATGTGCAGGATCATCATGGAAAAAACAAGCCCTTAAGTGGCAAAAAATCAGAAAAATTAGAGTTAGGAAACTTGACATAAAATTTGAATAAGTTATCTATATTATTTCAAAATATGTAACAACAAAATCTTGTAGTAAGTTGAATGTAGTTTCTAAACTACTAGGTTTATTTTATTTTTTAAAATCTATTTGGTGACAATCTAAAATTTCAATGCAGTAGTACTTAAATTTCAGGGAAAAAATAAGAAGTCGGTGTATATCTGACCATCCTAACCACAATAAAATGATAATCTTTTTTATAAGATTTAAGAAATAGATAGAAGACTCATGTCCGGATGTGATGCATATTTGTTTGTAATTTTTTTCCACGTAAATAATTTATTATGATTTTTATTACAAATTTTAAAAAATATAAAACTTGTATGTCTAACCACCTTAACTTGGTCAAAACTTCATGAAATTCAATTTTCCTTTTTTAATCCTATAGTATGTGATGCATGTTTTGAATTCAAAAATGTGATACCATTTGAAGCTATAGATGTTTTAATTAACCTATCAATCAACACTTTAGTCATAATTCAAATAGAAAATGAATAATAATTATTTATTAAATTCAAAGTAAAGCATAATTTATATTAGTGGAAAACTGAGAATTTCCTTTAAAACCCTTTTATTTCATCAATTTTGGGTTAAAAAGTTGTCAGATACCCTACAAATACCCATCATATTACCACTTTTTGGCCCATGATGATCCCGAACATACCCATCTCCATATTAATAGGTCTACTCGCACCTATATTGTAATCACCTAACATAATATAATCCATCTAATAAACATAATAATACTACAATAACTGAACATCTCAATCAATGCATACTTACATAGACAAGGAATGGAACACATCTGGCTACCACAAGAAATCACAACAACCATTAGTTAGATAGGATTAGTTAGTTCAACCATATCCATTAATAATCAAAATATGAACATCTTCAATGTATAGAAGCAACCATAATTCATTTGTAATATCTAAACATAGAAGAACATTAAATATTGGGCATAAGACATTAACAATTTGAGGAATCAATAGGACCACAAAAGACGGGGTCTTACACTTTCTTGCAACTTTTTATTGATCACAAAGGGAAGTTTTCTAACTTTTAGAAAATTATCACCAAAAAAAAATGGATTGAAGACTTAAAAATATGAAAGAAGTTATTATGGAGGGACACTAGAAATCCCTTTTTGTTTAGAGAGAAAATTTGTAGGTTCCATGGATTTTGAGATACGACCTATCAAATTTTGGTAGTTTTTCACACTTGCTCTTAAGAGAAAGTGTCAACATAGTGCAACTCGCAATGATTAGGAGATATGGTATATGAAACATGATCTTACCTAGAATAAACCCATCTAGATAGATGTATTAGGACTCTTTATTTAATCCCATAATCCACATAATGAAAATTATTCTTTCTTGCAACTTTTCATTGAATGCAAATGATTATTTTATAAAATTTTGAAAAAATATTTTCATGAAAGAATGAGTTTGATATTTCAAAAAAAAAGAAGAGGTTATTATGCATGGACCTTATGTGACCTTATAGGTTTAGATGGATTTCTTTTATGTGCAACATATTCGAAAGAATAGTCTACAAAAATTTGGTAGTATTTTGCACTTAGGGCTCAAGGAAAAATAGTAGTATAGTGTAACTCAAAATGATTGGGAGAGATGGGGTGTGAAAAGGCCCTCACCTAATTTAAAAATATTTCAATCCCATGATACATGGAACAAAAGTTATGCTTTCTTGAAACTTTTCATGAACAAAAATGACTATTTTTGCAAATTTTCAAAAATCATCACCATGGAAAAATGGATTGGAGATTTTTGAAAATGAGAAAGATTATTATGGAGGGAAACCAACAAAAATAGGTTTAGAAAAAAAATTAGGTACCATAGAGTCCAAGAAACATTTCATCAAAGTTTGGCATTTTTTGGACTAAGGATCTTAAGAGAAAGTCCCAACATAGTGCATCTCAAAATTATTGGGAGAGATGGAGTGAAAAATATAACATCTTCTAGCATAAACCCACCCACACTATTGCATTGGAACTGTTGGTTTAGTGCCAAAAAGTATGGAATGAAAATTATGCTTGCTTACAACTTTTCATTGAACACAAATGATTTTTTTTTAGCTTTCAAAAAAATTATCACCACTGACAAATGGATTAAGGATTTTAGAAATTGAGAGAGGTTATTATGGAGGAACCCTAGATGATCTTGTATTTTTAGAAAAAAAAATTGGGTGTCATGGATTTTAAGAAACTGCCTATCAATGTTTAAAAAAATTCCACTTAGGGATCTTAAGAGAAAACATTGACATAGTGTAGCTTGGAACGATTGAGAGAGATATTGTGAAAAACATGACCTTCTCTAGTATAAAAATATCCACATAGACATTTTTGTACTCTCGGATTAGTTCCATGAAACACAAAACATAAATTATATTTTCCTACAACTTTTCATTGAACAAAATTAACATATTTTGAACTTTTGAAAAGTTGTTTCCATGGATAAAAAGAGTATATATTTTTAGAAATAAGAGATTTTATTATTGGGGGATCCTAAATGACATTATAGAATAAAAAAAATTCATATGTGCCTTAGATTTCGAGAAACACTTTGTCAATGTTAGGAATTTTTTTTGTGCTTAGGGATCTTAAGAGAAAGTGTCAAATTAGTGCATCTTGGAATGATATAGAGAGATGGGTTACAAAATAATACCTCACCTACACCTGTATATGTTCACTATCAGTTTAGTCCCACAATGCATGCAACTTTTTATTGGACACTACATTTTTTGCAATTTTTAAAATATTATTTCCATAGAAAAGGATTATAGATTTTAAAAATTGAGAGAGGTTTTTAAGGATGGAACCTATGTGACCTTTTAGGTTCAAAAATAAAATTTGTAGCTGTCATGGATTCCAAGAAACTATCTGTTAAAGTTGGTTTATTTATATATATATATATACTCATTCATTTTAGAATATATATAAATCTGGTTTGAGAGTGGATGGCCAGCCGAGCGATGCAGATCCACGGACCCATGAGCGACATGATTACCACCCGACAGCACTTATGTAGAAGTGTGCAGAAGCAGGTGGGGGCTGCTGGCATCCTATGCGCCACCCGTGGGGGCTGCGGCCTCCCACAGTGGGGACCGCAGTACCCACAGGGGTACGGGCTTCGGCCCTGGCGCGGGGGGGGGAATGAATTTTAAAGTTTTTTTTATATATATTTATTTATTAGTATTTATGTGGGGAATTTCTTTAATTCAGATTTTATTAACTTAATTTTTATATATATATTTATATATTTATATATATATATGTATGTAAGTATATATATATATATATATATATATAATTTGATATAAAGTATTTTGTGAATATATATTAATATATATATATATATATATAAGATGATATATACACATTGTATTTTTTTATGTATATATATTTGGGTAATCTGTTTTAGGAAATTTAATATATTGAGATTTATTAATGTTTTATTAAATGAATATTTTATTTAAATATAGGTGATTGTGGAAAAATTTTATGTTATATAAAAAGTTTTCTTTTATATAATATGTTTTAAAAGTAAAAATTTTATTTAATATAAATACATGTGTGTGTAAAAGTGTATATATGCTTATATATATTATAGAGATATTACTTTTTGGTGATGATGATTTTAATATGATTAGATTAAGAGAAATTGCAATGTTTTATGTAGTTGTGCAAATTAGAAATATATCATGAGCGTTGAATTAAATCAAATTTTGTTGAGTTAATGATTTATTTATTGGCAAAATGTAATAGGTTTTTGAAATGATTTGTGTGGCGTTGTTTGTGTAAATTGTTTCCTTTGAGTTAATTTATTTATTCTATTGCGATTTTCTTTTATTCGAATTTGGGTTATGAGGGAAAACCCTAGAGTTAACTTATTCAGTTATAGGAGTCTAAGTTGCGTTTAGGACTTCCAGAGGAGTGGTTACTGTTATCTTTATTCAATCATGTGGTTTGATGTTGTTCTTATGATTGGCCTTGGATGTGAAGTTAATGTACATTTGGATTGTACGTTTGTGAACGTTATATGTATGATTTTGGGCGAGAGGGTTATGCCTCGCGGTTGATCCATTGTTGGTTCAGTTTTCCTTGTTGCTACAATCCTGTTCAGTTGGAGATTCTTGTGTTGAGTGTTTAGAGAGAGTGGCTCTAGTGGGGGCCGGCGCACAAAGGGGCTGTCAGGGTAACCCACATAGAGTTAGATTAATCAGTGATAACTTAAGTAATAAACCACGGGTGGGGATTAAACACTAATAAGATAATTGTGAAGCCTCATCCACCTGTTAGTGCTATCACAGACTAAAGGAATTTGCAGAGGCGGTGGTTGGCAAGGTCGTTGCCTTGTCTTCACGAAAGGTTAACGACTCTGCATGAGTAACCCTATGGAGCGACGCCTTGAGATAGGCTGTCAGGAGAACCATAGATGGAGGCGGCACCTTAACTAGGTTGTCAGGAGAATCCATGTAGAGATGGGCTGACACCTTGTGATGGATTGTCAGGGATAATCCATGTGAAACCATGCGATGACACTCTACTCTAACATTCTGTTTGTGTTGATTTACTGAAGTCCTCTGGAAGTGATTTATTGATTTGTCTTTGGTTATTGTTGGAAGTAGTCTTTGATATTATGTCTTGAGTTTTATTAATGTTGTGATTGTGACATGTTATGTTCTGAAGTGTTTGTTGTTGTGCCTTTTGGATTTATCTTTGTTAGGTTATCTTTGTGGTCTTTGGTGTTAAGTTGTCTTTCTGGAGTTAGTCTTTGTTACAGTTAGACGTGTTTGGTCGGGGACCCTTCCTTGTCTACTCTCAGCACGGGGGTGGTTGGGTGGAACGTGCTTCGCACCCCGTTGGGTTTCCCTTTTTGTTTCAGATATATCTTTTATTGCAGGGCTTTTTTGGAGGATGTTGTTGATCCAGTATTCTTTGTACCAGATGTATGTATGCTTCGGATGTAATGTAATCATTGATGTATTGTCTCCCACGTTTGTTGGGATGACCATGTTGTAATGTCATCTTGATGTAATTTGTATATGGGGTTATTGAGATGTATTCTCAGTCGATTGTATTTTACTATCATTTGGATGTAATGTATATTCAGGCCTTGTATTTATTCAGGAACTGTCACTTGTAATAGTTGGATATGTTATGTTGTATCTATCGAAATATGTAACACTTTCTATCTGTATAATTACATGTATTGTCATATGTGCATATGGTATTAATATAGTTATTGCTTATTGGATATTTAAATGATGAAATGAGAATGAATGGATTTATGTAACTGTTTAATTATGGTTTAATATGTTATCATTGTTATGGGTTAGAATAGTAATGTCACCTCGTGTACCCCATTGGAACTAGTTGTGCCTCATAATACATTGTTATGTTATAATACTTAAGTATATTTAATATATTCTTTTTAAAAAAAATTATTCTGTTGTTATTAGTTCAACTGGGGTTAAACACAAAGAGTACATTGACACCTAAACTTCTAATGCAAAACAATCAAGGGACTTGGGGAATGAACAAAGAACTTGGACCCTCAAAATAAATTTCCCACCTAAATATATTTGAATAGTCATTATTCCCCATGAAACACAAACCAAAAAAATTCTTCTTTCCATATTTTCACTTCTATAAACTCACAATTTTTACAAGAATGCATTTGTTATTAGCATGGTAAAAAATGTGTTGAGTTGACCAAAACTGAGAGAGGCTTATTTTTCAGGGATCCCATATCTACTTGTACAATAACATAATAGATTCATACATACAATGAGCTACTGAAATTACTCCATCATAATTTAATTTTTTTTCAACAAGGTCTCTTAAGAGACTATCTCAAAATAGTGTACTTTGGAATGCTTGAGTGATTGGTGGAACAATTGGAAGTTTCCCAACCATTCACCTACCCTACTAGATGTGTTGGTGTAGTCAATTTTTTCCATGACAAAAAAAACACAAATTATGTTTTCCTTCCATATTTAAACCACTTTCAATTAACACTTTTTGAAAGAATGCATTCATTATTGACATGGTCAAAAAATATTGAGTTGACTAGAATTAAGAGAGGATAATATGGAGGGACACAAAAACTTAGCCAAAAAATACAAATAGAAGCTTATCAAAGCAATAACACTAGGAGGAGGTTGATGCAATTAACACTTACTAATAAAAGTATAAATGAAATGACTGAAACATCACAAATTTTCAACCCTCTCGCCCGGTTGACATCAATGAAAACATTGACATAAGCTTGTTGACATCAATTACAACACCAAATACACATACTTGCAGCACTATGGGAAGTAAAATAATTATGAGTGTGTGTGGCAAATGATGGTTATACAAATATTTTTTCTAAAAGTATATATTAAGTGTGTACCCCTAATTTTTTTAAGATCAAGGTGAATTAGGGAATATGGATGACTTGCATGAATAAATGGATATAATGGATGGCTAATATGGAGTGGCATTATAGGAACTTTATAGGTATGGTGGAATGGATAGGGAGAACTTTCCCCAAATTGAAAGGATCACATAGCTAGTCAGTTTACGTATGACACCCATGTTTTTTTTTTTCATATAGTACTTTCCCAAGGAGCCATACAAAGTGGTTTTCACCATTACACTGATTATTTGTTTACTATTTTTTTTTTTCTATTTTTTGGATTTTTTTTTATTTTGTAATTTTTTTATTTCAAACATTTTTGTATGACTTTTAAATAATTTTTCTTTAGGTATCACATACATAGACATATGATGCAGCTTATATATATGCTTTAGTCTGTTACTTCAATTTTGGTCACTTCTCCCAAACCCTTGTATTTTCTTGAAATTTCTTCTAAGTATAAGATTTGTTGGGATTTTTGTAAGTTTCATGAACTCCAGTGGTCACCGATAAGGTTATTATAACTTATTTTAATAATGACATCCTTATTAAGCCTTTGGTTGCTCCTTGGATTTTTTCCTTTTTGTGTTTTTTAATCATCAATGAAGTTAGTATAACCTCCTCCAATGTCAATATCTTAAGTGGAAGTCTTAAATTTCTATTTGTTTAAAAAATTTGTCAACTTGTGCTAATGTTTTCATAACCCTTTCAATTTTTTCTTATTAATGGAAAGCTAAGTCATGGAGAGAGGATTTATTTAATGTTGGGACTCACAAGAGGTTTGGAAACCATTTTTAGTCCCCAAAAAGGTTTCACAAACCTCTTCATTTCTCGATTATACTTGTGCCTTTATTAAAAATCATAAGTGGTAAAAGATGGTGACATTGTAACAATAGAATATTCTGACGGTTTTTCCATAACTTTCCCTAAGGATCGATATCAATGAAAGGGATAAATTTACTGAGCAAGCATAACCATACAAATGTGTAGAAAATTAATACAACAAGATATCATCATCAAATGTAGAAAAGAATTGTTCAAAGGGAAATTTTTCATATGTAAACTAGAACACACCATCAAAATATTAAATTTCTTATATTATATTCATATATATACTCGATATTACAAACATAGAGGATTAATACGAGGCTGTCTATTCCCTCTACCACTTCTTGTAGGTTCTTTATTTAAGCTGGTGAAAATAGGCTCTCTTTAGATTGAACAAAATGGGAAAATAATTGTAATTCCCTGCCAAGGAACCCCAGAGGATCTAACAAAACTAACTTAGCTAAAGGATAGAATAATTTTTTTTTTGAATGAAAACTAAAGCATTATTTGAAGCCAACTAACTTAATAAACCCAAAAGCACATGCAGAAATAATAAAGCTAAGTTAACCTCTAGGGTTTCTTAACGTTGTTACTTAACAGCTTATAAACATAAAGAAAATCTACATCTAATTTAAACTTATTCATAGCAATAAACATTAAAGAAGAAACTAACATAAACTAAAGATACATTCCATTTAATTCCACTAAACTAAACAACTAATTAGATTCATTTACTCTAAAAGACTAAGTTCATTTTAGATCCCACATCCAAATGTTCCTATGAAAAGAGATTAATTCTAGCATTACAAACCATGTGATTACATCATTAAAATTTCCAACATAAGTCATATAAAACCATTATATTTAAGTTACATCAAAACATCATGATTACATAATAGATACAACACCCAACTTCCAATTGTGTTCAAAATTACAATTACATTATAATCAACAATACAAGAATTTATGAAACATATCCTAATCTACTAGAAGACTACATCTAAGAGAAATGTTTGAAGAATGAAACAACTCCAATCCATGGAAGAACAGGTCCAAAATACCTGATGGAAGAAGGCATCTACCACCTGACCATGTGGGCCCATAGGAGCACCCCTATGCTAGGAGATAGACATATGTCCCACATTCACACAAATAAGGAATACACAATACAAGGTCTCACCCTACCTCCATAGAATAAGGAAAACAACAAGAACAAGGAAGGAGTTCACACCATGAGGAAAACTCCAAAAGGTCCATGTAACACAAACAAGACACTAGTGATCGCAAGGGGAGAGTGTTGTCACATAGATTGATATGGGTTATCCTTGTAGATCTTCATAGATGTTGACCCCCATCCTGGGTTGTCCTCAAAATTTCTCCCGACCCCTGACCCCCATACAAGACTCATGTGGAACCAACATACCTTTCATGGAGACAAGGTAGTTGGTCTTGCCATTCTAGGCAATCCCATTTCATCTTGAGCCTAAACGGGCACTCCAGCCATGAGTGGGGCATGGAATTATCTTGATTAATGTGATTAACTACCCAAACCCCCTAGTTCATTATTTAGGTTATCACTTATTATAACAACTCTTCCTATGGGTTATCCTAGCGATCACTTTAGGATCTTGGCCCCCATGGAGAGCCACTCCCCCTTACGACACTAAGCCTCCCCAAACCAACACCAAGCAACTGATACTACGACATGACCATCATTTAAGTGGGGTCCACATTAGAAATTATAACCACATTGCACCAAACTACCAAAACATTGATTCCCTCGAATGGACACATAGGATACATAGATGACTTGGCTTTACTTACATTAAACATTAATACAAAAAAAAGAATAAATTTCAAATGACACTAAATAAAGTACAAAACACATAATGACATTGTAAATCATGACATCACATAATCATTCAATATTTATTTATTATTTATAACATTATATTCACTAACATCTTCAAACTATAATTAACTTACTTTAATTAAATTTTATTTATTAAGTTTCTTCCAAACACAAACCAATTAAATAATATAACAATTTAAATAAGTTAATTAACAATATTCATTACCAAACTTAATTTAATTAATTAATTTCAATTTACTAAATCTAAACCACATAATTACCCAATTAAATAATTATAACAAAAAATAGCATTATTTATCATAAAGCTATATATGATATATATATATATATATTTCCAGAATACTAAAATTTTAATTTCCCAAATTAAGACATAATTGGAGTTTATATGCACCCCAAACCATATAGTAAAAATAATGTTCAAGGCCACAAACCCTAATATAAAATTAAACATTATATAAATATGAAAAACTAAAGTTCAAACTTAAATTCTATTGGTTGTCCACCAACCTAAAAATAGGAGTGGTTGCCACTAGTTTATATGCAGTTTCAAATTGACAAAATGGGTAGTGCTAGTTTTTGGATATATTTTTCCTACTTAAGTGGCGCACCTTATATAAAAAGTTTAGAAAAACTTAGTTCATAGAAAAAGTGTTATTAGCAATGAAATCAAACTTTTTTTATTGGCAGGTACAGGCAACAAAAAATGAAAAGAAAGAAAATATATAAAGGAGAAATTTAAGAAACATAAGGCAACAAACATACACCAAGATAAATTGTCTGGGTGCACAAGGGTTGATGAATGAACAATCCATGAATAATTATGATTTCCAACACAAGTGAAACTAGGTAAGGAGGATGCAGAGAAAAGTTTAAATATATATATAAACACAAAGTACCAGAAGATAAATATATTTTCCTTTACACCATTAACTTGAATCCCATATTGTCACTTAGAAATATAATACAAGAAGCACACAAAGAATGATTTTATTCTACAAAATTAATGCAGGAGAATTAAAACACCTACCTCAAACTTGCAATTAATTTTGGATGAATGAAGAAGTCCCTGGAATCCAAGCAGTCACACTCCCCCATAATCCTCAGCCTATCACCATTTTCATTTTGACCAAAATACCAAAACCAAAAACCCCAGAAAATGAAGAAGGCCCCCCACTAAAGATTGCCACTCAGAGAAAAAAGTAAAAATTCTCCACAACCACCCTCAACCAACCAATCATTATACTATAAAAAAGTTTAATAACAACCAAAAGGTCAAATTAATTAATTAATTACATTATGTAGTTTATATAAATAATTTTTCTTAAAACATTATAAATATAATTTAATTATTTTCTTGATTTACATAATCCATGTAATTTGAACATTAAAATTAATTAAACTATATAGTTATTAAACATAAAAATAATTTCATACAGGGATTAAATTATTATTTATTAATAAAAAAAATCATAGAATTAAAACTTAATTAACCACAATATGATAGACATAACAAGGAAAACACCATAACATAAACACAACATACTCAATCAGGATTATTGGATTTGCTTAAATGGTCATCTGATCGGGTAGACACAGACTAGGCTCATTGCCCTAATATCGAGCAGAAGGGTTAAGGTTAGGGAAACGGGCCAATATGCTATCTCCCACGTTCTATCAATCTGAGTAGACATTTTCCCTTACCCCTGTGGAGCCAGCCTCTATCTAAAACCCTGCATCATAGATGAATGCATACACAATATGATATGGCGAAACATGTAATGGCCAAGACACCCGCGAAGTGGAAACGCATATCTCGCGGTTCTCAAATGAGCATGGACACATCATCCTCTCTCACACAATCGACTGTCCACATACATTATAATATGATCAAGACTCATAATCTAACTAAAAGCGTTAGTACCAAGGTTAGTATCCATAAGTAATTGATCAAAACGGAAACATAATCATTAACATAACATATAGATTATGCATAACATTATCTCATAAAATAAACCATCATCATAACATAAACATCATCCAAATCATATGTAACTAAATTGTCATCATCAACCTATTTGAAAAGAGTCAATGTCCAAAACATGGAGGGGTATCACAATAATCCTATATCATTCTGTCCCAATCCCATATGAATAAGAGTCAGTGCCTCCTCTATAACGTCATTCTGAATTGTGGTAGTAATACATATAGGGTCACCTATAAAGTTGGTTGTGGGAAATGTGTGGGTATGTGCAAGATCATCATCAAATAAACAAGCCCTTAAGTGGCAAAAAATTCAAAAATTCATAGTTAGGCAACTTGACGTAAAAATTTGAATAAGTTATCTATACTATTTCAAAAATATGTAAGAATAGACCAGAATAAACTGAATGGGCTTCTGCAACCAGTTTTATTTTTGAGCCAAACTATTTAAGAAAATTGGAAATTTCTAACGCAAGAGTACTTTAAATTTCTCAGGAAAAAGCCTGAAGTAAGTAGGTGTTCCGCTTAACCACCCCAACCACAATAAATTAATAATATTTTGTAATATTTTAGACAGTTGTAGAGGACCAGTTCAATGACATTTTTGGTAATTTTTTCCAAAGAAAAATTAATGAGGAATTTTATTACAACTTTAAAAAAATATAAAACTCAGATGTCTAACTCAATCTTTAACTAGGTCAAACTCCATGAAATTCAATTTTTCTTTTTTAATCCTATGTATACGGGCCATGCACGTGACTACTGACTCAAACCATGATACCGCTAAGTTTCGCGATGCCTTTTCAATCAGCCTATCAATCCCAGACTTTAGTCGCATCCAAATAGAAAATGAATAATAATTATTTATGAAATTCAAAGTAAAGCACAATTTATATTAGTGGAAATTTGAGAATATCCTTTAAAAAACCTTTTGTTTCATCAATTTTGGGTAAAAAAAGTCGCCAACCACATACCCTACAAATACCCATCATATCACACTTTTGGCCCACTACGATCCCCGCGACATACCCATGTTCAAATTCTAATGGTCTCTTTCACTTTGAAATTTCCGTCGTGGTCTAGGATAGTTTCACCACCCTTATTCCCTAGTCGTGCTTCCCTAAAGTGTGAATCACATTATAAACAAAGTGTTTAAGGTGAATCACATTATAAACAAAGTGTTTAAGGAGATAAGCATTATGAACATGGACACGACTCAGAAACTTCTCTTCAATAATACTTTGAAGCACTCCTTCTTTGACATCACTCTAGAATATGAATACATTCCTTAGTCGGTGTCTCAATAACCTATGAAATGAATTACACTTTATGTCTTGAATCATGAAAAAGTCATTTCCAGAGAAACAATCACTCTTAGTGCACACCATCTCTAAGAATTCCAATCAAATTATGAGAATTTCAAAGGTCATTTTCATTTAATTTATAGAAATTAAGTGGGACATCTGAGCTTGAGATTTACTTCGGACTAGATGATGCAAGGATAGCGATATGGCTTGTGGATTAAATGTCAATGTGAAAATATATGTTATAAACCTTAGCTTGGATATGTGAAATTTCAAGTGGCCCTTCATTTGGATGATTCACACATATAAGATTACAAGGATACACATTTTTCATTTTATATAGGCTTTGGGAATTACACCATTTACATGTATGTCTAGCTAGAGGTCAATATTTCAAGCAAAAATTGCTTCAACTGATTGTCAAAATCATATTGAAAGAGGAAATGTAATGATGATTATTCCTAATCATTAATATTCTTCATTTATCAAATCCTCTAAGTGGGAAATCACTTGGGAAGAAACCACTACTTGATCCAATGACTGTTACTTTAACCACCAAGATACAAAATTAGGGATTTCTTATCAAATCTTATTTCAAGAATACCTTAGAAAGTGTTTGAACTTATTTCAATGTGAACTACGATGTAATAGAGGGAAGAAGGAACAATTTTGGAATTGTATCTATGATTTCAAATTATTCTTAATATTTGAATTGAGAATTATGGATATAGTGCTTTATTGAATAAGTTTGTTGGATGAAAACAATAGCTGAGATCTATTCTCTATTTGGAATGATTTCTTGATATTATGTTCATTTATTTCTAATTAAGATCAATTCCTTAGTGTTTTATTCATTCACTATTATTGTCTTAAGTCTTTGCTCTTAATTGTTAATGCAATTTTTTAGTCTATCGTAGTGATTTCATATTTATGGATTAGTGTTTGATTCCCCTTCTCTGCTTTCTGGTCAAAAGTGTACTTCATAAAAGATAGTAATTATTTAGAGGGAGTTGTACCTCAATAATAATTTAGAGGAAAATCATAAATGAAATTGTGATCTTTTGAAAGATGTTGGAAAAATAATCATTTATAATTTGGGTTGTGGAGTTGTTATAAAGTTATAATGAGGCCAATTCATTCACTAATAGATTGTTGGTGACTTCACTAGGGATCATCAAGCAAAAGTTTTGAAGGGTTGCCCCTTGGTCATGTAGCAAAATGGTGCTTCCACATGAGAATGTCTTCCTTGTATTAAAACTAGATATAAATTGGATGAAAGTTAAATAGGATGATATCATTTTTGTGTTGAATACCCTCGCCTGGAGATAGAGAAGGAATGCTAAAGACTACATGAGATCAAAATTTGTACTTGAAGAAGAAGAAGAAGAAGAACAAGCTCAGTGAACACTGAGAAGGGTAGTGGAACAACCTCTAAGACTAGAATTTTTGTACTATGATAACCCACCTCCTTGTCCAAATCAACATTCAAATCCTCTTCCAACTTGACCCCCACATAGAAATTGACCTGAAGGTGTCACTTTCCCTTTACTCCTTGAAAGGAGTTTGTGACTTTGAAACTTTATGGATTTTGTTGTTTCAAATTCTTGGAAAGACCATTTTGGACCTATAGTCATATCTCAATACAATGACTTACCATGTGGCTCAAGAAAGAACTTCCAAAAACTTTCTGGAAAAAAAATACAAGATCTTGAGGAACATATTTTTTCCTTGACTGTCATGAGTGGGATCCTAGGAATTCAAGAAGAGGATGTTTTGTGAGATTTTTTGTTGATAGCCTTACTGGAAGCACAACAAGATGGTTAATGAATCTAGAAAGATGGTGTATAAATAGTTAGGTTATTTTAGAGAAAAAATTTCTTGGTCATTTCAAATATGTGGTTGATATTGCTACATTGCTATGCCAGTTTTTCAAGATTGTAAAAAAGATAAAGGAATCTATTTGTGACTTCATTGGTAATTTCAACTAGGATCTTCAACGAATTCCTTCACCTGAACAACCAAGTAAGAAAATTCAATTCCCTATATTTATATCTACTCTACACCTTGTAGTCCAATTCATTTTAAAAAGAGACAAAGTCTATGGGATTGAAAAAGTGTAATTGAAGGCAGTCAATATTGAGGATGATCTAATAACATATGGTGCATGTAAGTGGCATTGTGTTAAGGAACCTATTCTAGTCGGTGAAACACCAAAATTTAGGTTTTTGGGACCTCAATATACATAAAATCATTCTTATCCTATCGTCAAAAATTCAAACCTCACAGTTTTCAGTCCTACACATTTTGGGAAAAATAAAAGGATAAGTGAGCAAAGTGAAAATAAAATATGGAATTATGCTCAAGTGCACAGTATATATTCTAATGGAATAGAAGAATACTCTAGTTCATCAAGTGAAGAAGAAGATTCATCTCCATAGCTGAGACATAGTTTTGCAACACAATCTCTTTTCTCTAATACCTTTGTTCAAATTTCTGATGGAAGATATCAATTACCAGACTCCTTATGTATTCTTGAATATGAGGTCTTTACTTTTGAAGATATTAGTATAGAATCTTTAGACATAATGAGTAAAGAGGATGATAATTCGTCCATTGAAAATGGAGCTACCATAGGGTTCACATGTATTAGACAACCCACCAGAATGCAATCTACTTCAGAGGCATGGGATACTACACTTGCTCAAGAAAGGTGTAGTAAGGATGGTCTCCATGATAAAAGAGAAATATAAAGTCTAGTGGTGTAGTCTTTCAAATCCCTTGTTCACTCTTGATGAATCCTATGAAGTATGAAGCAACCCCATTTTTGAATGCTTAGACTTTTTCCTTTACAATGATATGATAAGTGAAGGTATCTATTGTAAGGATGTGGATAGGGAAAGGAATTGTAAACCAATGAAAAAAGGATCACATACGAACTAAATGACACTAGTACAAAAAATAATAATATATGACTAAATAAACTACTAAAAATTGCATATAAATGACTAATTTTGGTCACGTGACCATTAGTAGTTTATTTCTGGTCATTTATAGCGATGACTAAATTTATGCTAAACTATTTTAGCCATTTATCTATTGGTCATTGATTTGGTCATTGATTTAGTCATTGATTTAGTCATTAATTTAGTCATTGATTGTTATTAACTGGTCATTTATTTAGTCATAGTAGTGATTTATTTAGTCATATATTTAGTCATTAATTTAGTCATTGATTGTTGTTAACTGGTCATTTATTTAGTCATGGTATTCATTTATTTAGTCATTACTTTAGTCACATATTTAGTCATTAATTTAGTCATATATTTAGTCATAGTAGTTATTAGTCATATATTTGGTCATTGTATTCATTTATTTTAGTCATAGTAGTCATTTATTTAGTCATAGTTTTACTCATTTATTTGAGTGAATCAATTATTCAAGTTATAAATCAAATCTAACTTAATGAATTCTCACAAATTTATGGATATAAACTTCAAATATCATAGATATTCAATTTATTTTTTTTGTATTGGATTAACATGAAAAAAAATATGCAATCAACAAACAACTTTATGCATATAAATCTCAAATATCATAGATGTTCAATTTTTTTTTTTGTATTGCATGAAAATAAAAGAATATACAAACAACAAACAACTGCATAACCAAAGTAATTACAAATAGCATATAGCTGCATAAACAAATCCTTCACTGCACTCTTGGTTGCCATGGAAGACAAATCCAAGATACGATTCAAGTGCTACAAACATTGAAGGGAGAAAAGAAATGAAAATACATCCAAGAAACAAGATCTAAGAAATACATCCTTCACTGCACTATTGGTTTCCATGGAAGACAAATCCAAGATATGATACAAATGCTACAAACATTGAAGGGAAAAAAGACATGAAAATATATAGTAAATGTAGTTATATTATTTGTGGTGCATATATTGTTCGATTCATAGTAGCCTTGCCCTCCCATTCCAGCCAGACAACCCTTGAGAGAAGATTGGAAGGATTCAAATGAGAAGGATGGAAACTTCCTATCTAGAAATCTCACTAGTCATGGTTGGATGAAAGTAAAGAGTGCATGTTCACCACTCCAATTTGACAAGCTGCAACCTGAAAATAAGATTTCAATGAGGGTTTTAGAATATGTTTATTAAAATAAAAATATGGTTATTAAAATGAAAATACAACCAAGATTTAATAATGAGCACATTTAGATTTTTACAATATGGCATCCTTTACCTATTTCAGTGGTTCTGTGAAATTTCCTAGGACAACGGAGATGATAAGAACACTTCCTTAAATATTTCTTAGAACAACAGAGATGATAACAACACTTAAATTTTTCTTAGGACAATGGAGATGATAAGAACACTTCCTTAAATATCCATCAAAATCTCAGCTGAAAATTTAATTATGGTGAACTATTCCAACAGATATAATATGGAAACAATAAATTCTTTAACCATGCAGGCATGGTAACATCAAATAAGGTCTTATCACCTAGCATAGGCAATTGTAGTCTTTTCCTCAGATACATGCATCCTTTGAATTACTGTTGCTCAAATTTTGTTCCAATCAAATAACCTCATGCTTGTTATGGAATTAGTATTCTCAAGTTTTGAACCCTCTATGGTATTGATTTAAACTATTAACTTGAGAATAAAGGATACAAAGAACACATTGGTAGATGCTATGCATTGAAGTAGAGATTGCTTTGCACTACTACCTATAAGATGATCATTGGTGTACTTCCATTGTGCATTTTATATCATTAATGCAGGATTTGTAAGATTGCAGTTCAGTACTAGGAAAAGATAGTTCTTATATAAGTCATAAATTGGACCTACTATTCTACAACAACAAAATCAAAACATGCCATACAAAAGTACCTTTTCTAGTAAAGATGATTCAAAAATTTCCATCCTCATTGATGATTTCCCAATGCTTGCTGCAATTGCATCTTCCCATAAATCAAACACACTCGTATTCCTTACATTGTTCCCTACTACAGAAAGTAGCTTTACATCTTCTGCAATAACATAGCACAAAAAAAATAAACTTAAGAAGAAAAAATCCTAGTGCAGATAACAAACATTGAATGCAAAATAAAATAAAAAAATATAGAACAGAGAAAATTGGCAATATTTTAAAAGATGTATATATTTTCTCAAGAAGTAAACAAGATGAAATGGGTATGTGCAAGATCATGATGGGCTTAAAAGTGGCAATATGATGGGTATGTGGCTGATGACCTCTTTTTTACCCAAAATTGATGAAATGAAAAGGGTTTTAAAGGAGATTCGACTTTCCACCAATATAAATTATGCTTTTACTTTGAATTTAATAAGTAATTATTATTCATTTTCTATTCAAATTATATTCAAAGTCTCATTGATATGAAGCTGATTGAAAAACATCTATAACTTTTCAAATGCTATCACATTTTGAATCAAAACATTAAGTCACATTCTAGTTCACATACTATAGGATTAAAAAAGAAAAATGAATTTCATGAAGTTTTGACAAAGTTAAGGTCAGACACATGATTTTTTTATATTTTTTAAAAGTTGTAATAAAAAATTCATAATTAATTATTACTTGGAAAAAAATTACAAAAAAATATGCATCACATCGGGACATGAATGCTCTACTTATATCTAAAATATTATAATTTTTTATTATTATTTTATTGTGGTTAGGGTGGTCAGACAAACACCTACTTATTTTTTCCCTAGAATTTAAGTACTACTTCATTGAAATTTCAAATTTTTACCAAATAGATTTCTTTTTTTTTTTAAGCAAAATCTAGTAGTTTAGAAACTACATTCAATTTGCTACAGATTCTATTCTTACATATTTTTGAAATAATATAGATGCTTATTCCATTTTTATGTCAAGTTGCTAACTTCGATTTTCTGATTTTTTGCCTTAAGGGCTGTTTTTCCATGATGATCTTGAACATTCCCAAATAATGGTTCTGTAAAGAAAATCAATCAATTGTATGTGGTAAGGAAGGATAAGGAAGTATATGAAGGTATTTATTGATGTGTTTGCATTAATTGTAGGAATCTAGAATTTTGATTAAGATCTCATCATCTTGAGATTGACACAAAGGAGAGGGAAAACAAAAAATCTATAAGAGCCTTTATGCTTTCTATGCAACTAAGGATAAGTCAGTAGACACATAATTTTGCATTGTTCTATACATCCATATATTAGCTTATATTTGGCAGCAACTATTTAAAATGGACTATGTGTAATGCCTGGTACATAGAGCTTAACATGGTAGAAGAGAGAGATGAAAGCACCTATCCAATGCCTTTGGCACTGTAATGACATGGAATCCTTGACACAAATTGCAGAACTACCTTACAGGAGCAGCCATGGTTTTTCCTTCCCAAAGTAAGTATTTCCCATCCCAGCTAAATCAACCAAAGTATGCGTGTTATAGGTAAGAAGAAGGAATCTCATTTCTATTTATCTCATTTTTATTCAGTTTTCCTTCATATGTTTTTGGATTTTGAACATGAACAGGTCCATTTGAAGTCTTATAGCTCTTGATTAAACCACTTTCATCAACCATATTGAGTGTTGAAGCCTCAATCACTAGAATCACTGGAGGCCTAATTCTTCATGTCATTGTCATTTTTAAGCCTTTAGTGGTATAAATTGTTGCCCTAGTTGTCATTCCCACCTGCATAAACAACAAGAGTTACTAATAAATATACCACTTAACATCACTCATGCCTAAGAGGAGGTATCCATTTGACAACATGTAAAAAGTTCTTTTTCCTCTAGTCACATGTTGAATAAGATAATGCACATGCAACTTGACTTATAGGTGGAGCTCCAATAGAAAGTTCAAAATTGAATCTCCTGATCAGCATTGTGGTTGTTGTAATTGTCTGTAAATAAAACACCAAAAATGTGCCCAAAAAATGATGATGCAATCAATAGGTTAAAGGAGCTAGTAATGTCACAAATAAGGTCAAAAGAGCTAATAATGCCACAAACAAGGTCAAAAGTACCATGAATGAACTGAGACTTGGTAGTAATGTTGATAACATTGAACAACTTTGAGACCAATGCACAAAGGATTTAAGATATTACAACAAAATACATAGAAGCTAACAGAGTGGTGATATGCTCTTGATTTAACAAATTGGACATCAATACCGAAACCACATAGATAGAAGTAGGAAGAATATGCTTTAAAAAATGAAGCAATTTATACATGCATATGCAACCATTTGCATATATGAAGGGTGAAGAACAATAATGTGTACACCTGTCAGCAAAATATGAGGCTAAAATCACCAAGAACCAATTGAGAGAAAGTCAGAAAAACACCAATATCCACCATCCTTGTAGTGATAAGTAAATGGTGACAAGGAAGAAACAAAGGCTTCCTTACTTCAAGTATAAGTCAGAGAGTCACATTTTTAGAAATGAAGAAGAGGACAAAAAAAAAAATTATATTTTTCAAATTTCCACAATAAGACATTTTTAGTTTTTAGTTTTCTTGATTTCACAATATCATTTCCTTATAATACCAACTTTATGTTTTGGGTCTATCTTCTAGACCCCTCTTTTGGCTCAAGAAGTTCTGCGATATCACAAATATATTCTACCCTCAAGAAGGATCTAGAAGATAGACCCAAATATTAGTATTATAAGGAAATGACAAACTGAAATCAAGGAAAATGAAAACAAAAAGACAAAATTTGCATATACAACAACAAAGAATAAATATAATGGATGGAATCATTCAATTAATCATGTGAGTAAACAAGCTACCTAACTATCTCTAAGACTCTTATTTCATCTAATAATTGCATTAGGCATAACTATCAAGGTCCTAAGATGTTTAGATACTCTCCAAAAGAAAAATGTTTCTTCAACTCACCTCAAATGTAGCAAACATATCGCCAACACATTTTCGAGCCCCCCCTCCAAATGGTAGCAACATAGAATGAGATGTAGGTCATAATTACAAGATTATGTGTCAAACATTTAGACCTTGATAAAGACAACTCAAATGCTAATGATAAATTTATTAGAGGATTGAAAAATTCAATTAAGCTTCCAATAGAATTATCGTCTTATGTAAAACTGCAAAGAACATGTGTTGTATTCACAAGGCTCACAAACAATCACAATGTTCTACAAGCCCAAACCATGACTCATAAAACTCTAAACTTAAAAGTGTTCAACAATAAACTTAGGGGATAATAATAAGACTTAATTAACTACAAATACTTAAGACAAGTGCAAAGCACCTCATATTTCAATTGCCACCAAAGATAGTTGATTTGTCCTCCCTTTCCAATGATAACATAAAAATATTAATCTTAGCCACCACATTCCAGAAAGGAAGGCAATGTGAATAAGCATAAATAGAAGCATTATGAACTAGAAGGGAGCTATTAAAAATACATGTTTTGTCCACAAAAGAAAGGAATTGTCCATCAAAATCTAGTATACACTAATAGAGTCAGAGTCTTAAAGTCCCTTACCTATATGATGCAATTGGGTAAATGAGACAGTGAGCTACAGTTAGAGGAAAAGAGGCTTAAGTTGAAGGTGGATAAGCTAAATTTTAACATCAAGAAGAATATGTGACATAACAGTCCATCATCCATAAATGTGCAAAGATAGGAGCTCAATGCTGATGGGCTTTGATTGCTAATACAAGCTTGGGCACATTCTTGAACCCCTGTGGAGTTAGATCACCTCATCCATTTTTGCAGTTTCAAATGCTAGGATGATTTTGATGCACACAAGTTAGCTTGTGCATGTATAGAAAGACTGAAAAGAAGTAAGGGAACAAATTGAAGTAACCCAATATAAATATTGTTAGTTATCTAAATTTAAGTGCATCTTTAACAGTAGAAATTCTTAGACAAAGTCAGGCCACATGTTTTCATATTTTCCTCCTAGAAGTATCTATATCATAAAAATAAACTTAACAATCACGATGACCAGGTGTCCTGGTGGAGTGGGAAGACCAGTTCCAAGTCATCAAATCCAAGCATGTAATAAATAAATTTCAACTTTCTTCATGCATATGTTGTAAAAGGTCTATGTATATAGATTACACAATGAGATAAGTTCAAATTGAGAATTTTTTGCCAATTTGTTTCCAATAACAAAAAATAAAAGGCTTATATATATAAAGTACAGAATGAGATAAGTTCAATTTAAGCATTTTTTGCCAATTTGTTTCTAATAACTCAAAAGAAAAGGTTCATGTCAAAAGTAGTCATCTTAAAATTTAATTAAAAGAAAAATTCACAAAAACATATGAAAAACAAAGCACTTTTGATTGATAATAAAAAGCTTTTCTCACCTCAACAGATTGACAAAACAAATTTTAACTAGCTAAACTCATAAAGAAATAAAAAATTGTCGACAATTCTAACTAAATTAGTTATATTCATCCTTTTTTATTGTCAACCCTCCAAATGAAGTGAGTTCGAAACACAAAGCACAACACATCAAAATAAAATGACCCTTGTGAAAAATATACATGCACAACATAGAATCAATGTAATTTTTCTTAAAAGTACTCAACTAAACCTTCTAATCCTAAGGAAAAACTACAAACTCATTTGAACATAAGAAGACTTATGGCCCTAGTTACGCTTACACTTCATCAATGCATAGACAATACATGACAGTATCCCTATAAGAAATGTGGTCTATGGGTTGCAATATTGCAGGATATGCACAAAATGGATTTATTGAAAAGGCTTTAGAAACTTTCAAGCAAATGTAATTGGTAGGTGTAAAGCTAGATTCCACAACCTTTGCTAGCATACTCCCTACCTATAATAAAATGGGAGCTTTGGACAGGGTATGTACATCCATGAAAGCATAGCAGAAGGAATTGGATTTCTATGAGATATTATGTGGTTGGAAATACTTTCGTGAGTATGCATGTACAAAATGTGGAAGCCTGAATTAAAGGCACATGAATTGTTTGAAAGAATGCCTCAAAGAGATGTCATCTCATGGAATGCAATGATTGCAGGTTTTGCAGAAAATTGTTTGTTGAAAAGGCTTTCAAAACTTTCAAATGAATGCAATTGGTAGGTACAAAGCCAATTTTTTTGCCAAAGTCCTCCCTACCTCTACCAAAATGGGAGCTTTGGGACGAGCTATGAACATGCACCAAAGAATAATGGTAGGGGAATTTTTGTCAGATGTTATAGTTGGATATGCTCTAGTAGACATATATGCAAGATGTGGAATCATAGACAAAACACCTGAATTGTTTGACAAAATGCCTCAAAGAGATGTCATCTCATGGAATGAAATGATTGATT